>JAPMJR010000051.1:0-57500 GCA_029783895.1 Triplophysa bombifrons | reverse complement strand
CAGAGGTCTTTCAGCATGTAAAATGCGGTTAAATGAAGACTGCTTTTCTTTTCCAAATAACCCAACGGATTTGAGCAACAGTGCAGCTGTTTGTGTTTACTCACGAGATCAAACTCAAATGCTCTCGTGTCAAAATACATTCATGAAACTCAACAGAACTCAACTTTATTTATATAGCGCTTTTTACAATTTTCATTGTTACAAAGCAGCTGTACATGAGACACAATAGATTACAAGTAAAACAACTAAAGGCATATACCTGTAAAAACAAGAAAAAGGTGGAAAACAACAAAAGACAGACATACAAATGCTCCACACACACAATATGCATACATACTTACACACATTGACATAGACGCACACACACAAACGCACACACACACACACACACACACAAACACACTCGCACAAAAGGACAGTGAAAGGACACATTTGAGATAAAGGAGAGAGAGAACCACAGGTCAAATATTAAACGGACTATAAATTCTTATATATTAATTAAACTCAACCTCAACAACTTCTATGATTGTTTACTTTAATGCTAGTGTAGACATTATCATTGGCCAGTGATTATTTATGACACTTTTATTAAGTGTTTCTCTTTGCCCACTCGCACCAATAATCACAGATTCACAGACAGTTAAACGTTAAACAAATCAAACTTTGTTTTCAGTAGGAAAAAGATGGACACGACTTAAAGACACATTTTATTACTCAGACAGGGAAATAAAAATCAATCCTGACTGATAAGGCTCTCAGGGGATGTGAATGTAAGCGCAGATTCCTTATACGGTGATGAAGGCATAGATATTTGTATTTCTGTCCAGTTGACATTATTTGGGTTATTTTAGTCTGTGTTGTGTAATGCAGCTCATACAGAGAACTCACAATCGCGAACGTTACCGCTGGTCTAAGATGATGTTTTTATCATGGTCTGGATGTGAGTTCCTGCTGTGTGTGATTCAGTGTTTCTCTGGGACAATACAAACCTCCTCATCCACAATCTTTTTCATTTTTCACTCTTTGATTCAGCCCTGATGTATTGACTTGTGACCTTCTCTATTCTATTTTTTACTTCGTGTGTGTGTGTGTGTGTGTGTGTGTGCATGTGTGAGGGTGTGAAGTTGTCAGCTGTGATCTTTCTCAAACGCTGAAGGATTCATTAAAAAGGTGTTGAAAACACACAACACTGGACACACACACATGTGAACACCACCCCCCCAAAGAGAAAACTAATATTAACACAAAAAATATGTTATTTTACATAAACAAATATTGTTGTGAATGTGTGTGCGTGGTGTTTTGTTTGGATTATGAATATTTTGAATGTTGCTCTCGGTCTAATGTTTACAAATGATGTGGTTGTGCATGTCCCATAAGCTCGCCAATGAATGAGGAAATACAACATCATGTTGTCAGAGGAACAAACAGTTAAACTAGTTGGGAGATAAGCGTTGGTGTTTCAGGTGTTTAGACAGGAAGTGTTATTTTTAAAGCAAGCAAAGATAAAAGCAAACATGTATAAGAGAAGATAAAAGCACTCTGTACACAATAAGAATTCAGAAAGTTTTTCAGAAAAAAGAAGACACACGGTCAGTTATCTCGCTCTCTCTCTCTTAGGCTGACCAAACCAGTGATCTCTTATTAAACGTCAGACAGGAAGTGATGTCACAGAAGCACAGACAATAAAAATCATGACAGTGTTTTTGGGTCTTTCTCATTCTGATGTCTGAAAGCATCTTCAGTGTGGCCTACTGAAGGACTTCAAGAACATTAAATCCGCCTCTTATTCACAACACACCCTAAACCATAAAAACACACACAAACTGATTTTGAAAGCTGGAATCCCAGTCAGAGTTTTAGTTTGGAAACTCATTCACGTGGAAGGAGTCAGAAAAACAAACAAGAGTATTCTCTATTACAAAATGTTCTTGAAAATGAGTGTGTGTTATAGAGACAGTGCCACCATCATGGACAGGGTAAGACTGGCTTGTAAACACTTACAAATCAACAGCGAAACTGCACGATTAATTTCTCAACAGATTTAAATTTCAATGGACTATCCTGGAGTACAAATGCTGTCACGATTTACTTTTTATTGTCAAAGCTTTTGTCATAAGGGACTTTGAGATGAGTTGTGAAATGTAAACATTACTGCGCTCCCCCATTCCTCCCCAATGTGACGCCACTGTTGACACATCACATGTCTGTACAGTACATGGTTAAACATATGCGACATAGAGACCAATCACAATTCAGTTTACACACCGATAGAAGACAGTGGACCAAATTCAATTCTGTGTGTTGTGTGATGCGATCACACAGAATCACGTCGTGTTTGATGTTTTATGTAGCGTAATGAGAAGGAAGATATTGGACCAATGAGATTTCACGGTAGGAGGGGCTCCCCAGTGTGACATCATTTGGTGATGTATCCTGAATGGAGATGACAAAGCTGATATAACTGTATTATATAACTGCATAACTTTGTTATTTAGGGTTTAAAAGAGAACACGGGTGCTGTGATAAAGTGTGTGTACGTCATCGGTTGTGTGTGGTGGGATCAGCATCAACCCATTACTCCTGTGAAGAGCTGTCAACATTCAAAAGACACACACACTCAACAACACACTTCACTCTTTCCATACCGCCAACAATGGTAGGATAGAAAATGAGTCAAATCTGAAAGGAACAGAGAGCAGGGGAAAGAGTGAGCCATGATGAAGAGAGAGAGAGAGAGTTGGAAAAAATCATTGACCCGCTCAGCTTCTGGCCTGATGAAAGAGCAAAGCTTCTTATGCAATGGAACACAAGAAAAGACAGACTCGTAAGTCTAGATGTAATAATACAAAATAATAAGATCTCTGTTGTTCTCATAATAGTTTCCAGATCAAATGGTGTCAAGTACGCCATCCACTTTTCATCTCAACATTTGTTTCATTTTCCATCGACTCTATTTTTCCCTAAGCAATTCACAAGTCACAAACTTTATGTGACAACAGCTGATGATGTGACCAGTGATGCAAAACTATTCCCAAATGCAAACACTCACGGTCTCCATGTTTTAAAGGGCCATTCCATAGACGTGATGGTTTTTATACTGTACAAACTGTATATCATATTCCCCACCCCTAAACCTAACAATCCCACAAAACCTTCTGCTCTTTTAGATTTTCATAAAAAAATTATTCTGTATGATTTATAAACTTGTTTCCTCATGCGGACCAAAAAATGTCCCCGCAAGGACAAGGAATTTGGATATTTCCATCTTTGTGGGGACATTTAGTCCCCATACCGTAGGGTTTACCATGTACACTCACACATTAACAGGAACTCTGATTCTAAATCAATACCTGCTGCTCAGACTTCCCACACTTCTGTTTAATTTAATTTATTTGTACTGCAGAAGAGTGTCTGTTCTCTCAGGTGATTCACATGTGTTCAGATCTGTGATTAGGCAGCTGACTTAGAAGCTGTCTATGTAGACAGTGAGGCAGCTCACATGATATCGTCACATATTTCATTGTGATCTGATCTGAGATCACTCCAGCCTCGTGAAGACTTTGTCTGATTATATGGTATGTAGGCTAAAGTGTGTATGTGTTAGTGTGTGTGTGCGCGTGAGTGCGTGAGTTTGTTGTGTTGTGTTTATGACACAAAGGTCAGAGCTGTCAGTGAAACGCTGGATTTTGCCTGTGGTGATTTGTTGAAATCAATTTATAGCGCAGATATCACTGATTGACTGATTGAATAAAGGTCATGTGGTAAAATCAGTCCAGATAAGGTGTTTTCAGGTCAGGCATGTTGGGATGTTCATGTGTTTTCCTCCAGAGAGATAAAGGCAAAGGGAATCGTATTTTTCAAAGCATGCTGCCTTCTTTCTAATACACAAATCTCATAATTTTATTTCTACAGCAAACACGCTCAACTATGTTTTGTTCTTAAGCGTTTGTAAATCTTGATCTGCTTGTGTCTGTACAGTATATATCAGCCGAACTCTATGTTTTGTCTTGCCATCAGCATTTGGATGTATCTTCGATTTTCGTGTTCCTTAACTGGAATATAATCAGGGAATTTAATTCATGACTACATTGATCCGTGTGCTCGTGATTCTCTACATTAAATTAAATTTGGTGAATTTATAAATGAATTCATATTTTTCTGGGATGCAATAGATGACCAACTATCCGGTATACTTCACTGAAACTGTACGACATCAAATCTGAACGACTCTCAAACATGACACTGTCATCGTAAGAGAGTTAATGCTGTGGGTAACTCTAGAAGCTGGTCAAGATGAACTACAGAAGATATGTCAATGAAACGCAGGGCGCTGTTTAAATGAAGAGTCTGGTTCCTAAATCAATCAAACTGCAGTTGGTTTGTTTTGATTTGAGCCATAATAACACAAAAATAAAGTTAACTAACACAATAAAAACATTTTTTAAACAGAGTTATCTCATTTGGGAAACAACAACTTTGAATATTCATTGACGCCCCGTTCATCTGCTGACATGAGTTGTGTCAGTAACAGTCTCCTCTGGGATTTTTCATAGTTTGGTCAGTGTAAAGACAGAAAGAGCAGATGAATGAGTGGTTGACTGATGTGTCGTCCTCCAGAAAAGCAGTAGCAGAAGAAGGCTGATTATATGGATTTAAGAGCCACCTTGGTCTGGCACACGTGTGCGTTTTCCAGACTCAGCACAAACCGCAGCTGGTTTTGCACCCAGCAGCTGATTTTTAAATGGTCTTGCATCCAGCCCAACAGATCTTTGCTATGTGAACCCTGATAACTAAATGTTCTGCTTCAGTGCTGATGGACATCTGACTCACTACAGCGAGAAACAAACTTTGAAGCCGTTTATCTGATCTGCCAGAAGTCACAGTTCTCTTTTTAGATGAAAATAACGACATCTGCACCTCTCTGTCACGTGCACTGCAGTCATATACTAGTGAAGAGATCCAACAGACCTTCATTGTGTTCATGTCAACCTTTATTATTGCTCCTTAACCTCACACAAACCTGTTTACAAGATTAGATTGAATGTCAAACATGATGTGGCAAAATTAAAGTTTGGGTATTTCTAGGAGGATTTTTCCACTCCCATATATTCCATTTGTTCTCTTGATGCCATCCCTAAAAGCAGGTCTTTCAAGTTCAGTTTTGTGCTGCTGCATATAAAAACACATCACAAGGGTACAGACAGTTTGTGCAGAAGTGAAGCTGACCGCATTGAGTAAGATCCAGTCCAGAATATTTCTCATTCCCCATTGGCCCTGCCAGCTTTCCCGTTACACCGTGTGTATGTGTGTGTGTGTGTGTGTGTGTGTTTCACTCTTGGCTCAATTTCACTCACAGCTCTCCAAATGGTTGCTTTTATAATTACAGTGCCCATATAGAATATGAATTCAGCATATTCATTTAGAGAGTGAAGCTGTGATGAGTGTGTGCATCTTCTTTTTACTCTCTTAAAATAAAGATTTTAAATATGAGTTGTGTTAATGACAAGATCGAAGTTTAACCGGCGGTCCTACTTGCACACGCTCGGAGTGGGCCTCCAACCTGTGCTCGATCCGGCATGTGAGACAGATGCCCTAACAGGGAGGATAAAGGCCACGACCTCTAGCATCTGTTGCTAGAGCATCTCTTGAGGTCGGGGAGTGAGGTTTACCTGCACAGCTCTCACACTAGATGGACTCCGTTACATTAGGATCAGCAACACACACACACACACACATACACACACACACACACACACACACACAAAGAAGGGTTATGATCGCACTGGAACAACAACAAACACTTGCATGTGACAAAACAAAACATTTCAAACGGTTGTATGCCACATTATAGCCACATAACATCATTACATGCACATTTCATTTTAAAAATTAGTTTTTAATGTTATTTTAATGTTAGCATATTAAATTGACATATTGCACTGAACATCCTGCAGGAGTATTTACAGTCATAGGGTACCAGTGAGGGGTTGTGTGACCATGAATGTTGCCACGAGCACTGCAGTGTTTCTGAAGCTGCACAAATGTTCTTCAAACATACTGCTTACTGTATGTGTGTGTCGAAATACACAAACGTTTGTGAAAACCGGTAGCCAGTGGAGAGAGATGAAAAGGGGTGTCACATGAGCTCTTTTGGGCTATTGGAAGACAAGGCGTGCTGCTGCGTTCTGAACCAGCAAGGAGGCTATTGCAGTAGTCCAACCTTGAGATCACCAGGGCTTGGGGTGAGATAGGGTCTCACCTTTCTAATGTTGAATAAGGCGTATCAGCATGACCGCGTTGTCTTTGCATTGTGATCATTGAAGGACAGCTGGTCATCAAATATGACTCTTGAGGTTCCTGGCTGTTTTGGAAGAAGTGATTGTGGTATTGCCAAGATGGATGTTGAGATCGTGTTGCACTGTGGGGTGTTCAGGAAACACAAGTTTCTGGGTGAAACAAGATGTAGATCAGGGTGTCATCAGCATAACAGTGATACGAGAAGCCAAGTGCCCGTATGATGGGTCCCAAGGATGTACTGAATATTGAAAAAGCAGTGGTCCAAGCACTGATCCCAGAGGGACCCCAGTGATGAGCAGTGGACAGCGAGCCCCTTCATGACACCCTGGAGGATCTGCCGGAGAGGTTGGATTTGAAGCAGCGAAGAGGAGAGCCTGAGATTCCTAGCGATGACAGGGTTGCTAGCAGTATCTGGTGATCGACTGTGTCAAACGCTGCAGAAAGGTCTAGCAGAATCAGAACCGAGGATTTAGATTCTGCCTTGGCTTGAACGACTTGAATGGGCCAAGGATCAAACAGTGATCAACTAGCTCGGTGCTTTTAAGTGCAAAATTATAATGTCAAGCCGTAATGAGCGGCTAACGGCAAAACTTAATGTGACTTCAATACCAACGGAACAAAAACGCTCACAACTTAGCAATCAGTCAACGAAAAATTGAATAAACAAGCTCAAATAATTGTAAATATAACAGGCAACAGTCCACTTCAACAGTTACAAACAAGGTAACTAACAGACTCATGCACAACTGCAGCCTTGTGATGACAATTCGCTTCTCCACTATAGTATTCTATAGTAAACATCTAAAATTTTAGAACTTAGCATCACTGTTTATGTGTAATGTTATTTCTATTTAATAAAGTTTTAAATCTGACCTCTCTACTGTGGACAGAGAGCCCAATTCCTTCAAAATGGCAAACCTACACTTATACAATTCCTTAACTCTTAATCATTCCAATCAACACATATATTATCTAGTTATTACGGCTGTTATTCTGCTTTCCCCAAATTCATTCTTGAAAATCAGCTATACAGTATTAGGATACATAGTAATATTTCATGTTTTTTCTCTATGTAATGTACACAGGAACTAAATATAAATGCTATGTTGGATTGTCAGAAACTATAAGTATAAGTGTCCCTAGAGAAAAATAAAGTTACTGAAATATATTTGAAATACATTTCTTTCACGCTAAGTATACTGCAAGTCCATTTACATCGTAAGTACTTAATAAAAATAAACTGCGATTGTATTTGTGGTATAGTAAATTGGTCAACTTAAAGTCTGCTAAATGGGAAAAAGTCATTTTGTAGTTAATATACTTAAATTGTGCAGAAATAAGTCAAATTAGAGTGAAACTAGTGCAAGTATACTTCAGGTACACTAAATGTCTTGCATTGAAAGACTGATTTGATGTCAAAAGTGACATTAGAACACATTTTTATGAAAACACGGGCTTGATATGAAGGAATGTGCTTTGTGTATAAGTAGTACTCTAAATAAAGTTGAATTATATTTCATATCAGTCAATCGTGCCAGTTAATATGTTACTAGATTTAAAGTATAATTACTATGAAATAAATGTATTTTAAAATAATAGGGATCTCATTTAATTTAGGTATGTCATTATTTTAAATATTGTTATCAGAACTGGAAACATGATAGGTTCTGGTTCTGGTATACTGTGTTATCTGAATACTTTGTGGTGACTCCCAGTTAAAGGCCGAACAGACGGTGTTTACTTGATTCGAGCAGTCTGCTGTATATCAGTCCTCTGGTAAATGAGGGACCGCTGAAGGGAAAATAACGTATACAGTCACTAATGCTTTTATCCATTATTAAATGAGAAAGTGGAAAAATATTCCCGTTTCAGCACAAATTCTCCCTCGCTCCTCTCGCTGCTGCATGAAATTTCAAAAGATGAGTGTGTTTGGGTGCCAGGAAACTCAGAAGAGCGTTTGCAGAGTTCTTTTCTGCACTTCCACACACACACTCATACTGCGAGGAGGAGAAAACTCTCTCGGCACTGGAATCTCTGGTCTTTTATCTTTTGGTGGGGTTCATTTTCCTCTGGCAGGGTTTGGAAGCAGAAACAGAGAGGTTTTTTCTTCATGCCAGTCTGCAGATGGTCTCTCTTTCTCTCTCTGCAGTGCGCTTCCATGGGTTTCAATGTTCCTAAGCTTTCTCTAGACTATGGCAGATACTACTTGATGACCTTGTTATTTTATGAATCAGAAGGATGTTCGCTATCCCCTCAAACACATGTGTGCTAGTCAATGGACTGTTTCTGGTTGCTTTCCTTGTGATGTACCCGCCATTACAGACGGCTCAGGTCAGTCCTGCATAGGCACTCGTGTTGTTCTTTATATGAACATTGTAAGTGAAATGAAGTCTGGCTTCAGTTATCACTCATCCCTCTCTCACGCACATTTATTTCTCCTTAAACCGCAGCGTTTATGTTTTTAAAGATAAAGACCAAGGCTTGCTGACACGACAAACACTCACACAAACCTGTGTCATTTCTCCAGGAATAGAGCGTAAAGATGGACACACGTCCCAGGAAAGAGCTTTGATTACTAAAACACACACACACAAGCCAAAGCAAACATTTCAGCATAATCCACAGAAAACTGCTGGCTTCTGGAAAAAACAGACATTCTGTGTGTGCAGCTTTGAATATTCCCTGCTGACTTCTGTTAACACGCACGGACAGATTCACCAGACAGTGATGATATTCAATCACCTGCTTCCTCAGTTCAATCTCTCATCAAACACGTCTGAAACTCAACAGCACATTCTCATGAAAATCTCCTACTGTATCTGATCGAGACTTCCACATTTTATCTCTCACGCTTTATATGTTTGTACTTTTTTCCCTGTACTTTTTATTTCCATAATTTGAAGACAAACATCTGCAACTAAGTTAATAATTAAAGGAGACAGATCTAAAAACTCAAAATCTTCTCATATGCTATGAAAGAGCAAGTTCTGTTTCATTTCACATGTGGCTCTTTGTCGTGTCTTTAATCTATTGTGCAGTTTGTCATTATGAGTAGACCATGTGTGTGTGTGGGAAGGGTAAACCCTACGGTATGGGGACAAAATGGAATTTTTTTGGCCCCCATGAGGAAACAAGCTTCTAAATCATACATTTTTTGAAAATCTAAAAGAGCAGAAAGTTTTGTTTGATTGTTAGGTTTAGGAGTGTTAGAGAATATGATATACAGTTTGTACAGTATAAATACCATTGTGTCTATGGAACGTCCCGATAAAACATGGAACCTTGTGTGTGTAGGATGAAAAAGATGCGTCCATCTTTCATCATACTGCCAAACACACATTCTTTATTCCTAACTCTGAAGCAAGCTTATCTCATAATTTGACTATTTGCATAAAGTTCGCTTCACTTATGCTGGAAACTTCCTGCTGCCCTCCTCTGGAATCTCACCGCATTCACGTGACGTAAAGAATAAAGAATGATGGACGTCATGAAGGAAGTCAAAATGTGTTCAACGTGAGATTCCCTTTGGATCATCTGCTGTATACTGTCACCACACTATAGATAGACAGCTTGCTAACAATTTCAGTCAAAAATGTGCTATTTTCACTGCGAGAAAAAAATACAATATGCATGAAATGGTTATACTATACACATAAATATGGAAAACCGACAAGACAAGGCATGCAGCTGATACTAGTCAAATTCTCTTCGCACAACAGCAGTCCTCTCAGACAGTACAGTATGTGTGTACACTCGCTACAAAAAAATGTTGGGTTATTTTAACACCCATCGTTAGGTCAAATATGGACAAACCCAACAATGGTTAATTAACTTAATTTATAACCCAACGGTTGGGTTGATATGTATATCAACAGCCAGTGGAACAGAAACCGATAATATCATTGTCAGGGTTTGTGTGTGCAGTTTAAGTCAGACGGTCGGTGGATGGACTTGTGTTGGGTGGTCTGTGGGTCTGTCGTCTGAGTCTAAAACTAGAAGAATAAAGTAGATCAGCCAGTGGAAGAACAGAAAGATGAAAGAGACTCTCTGAAGATCTTGAGCCAAACCTCACAGTAGAGCCTTCCCTCAGAGCCTCATTCACAGAGCGGCTTTAAAAACCCAAAACACACACACACAACTGACACGTATGTTTCATCAGCAGCGAATAAACGTTAAGCTCGGCTTATATGACGGGAGATCTTTCAGCGTGAGGGAAAGAGACTTTCAAACAGCGGTTTGTGTTTTATAGGAATAGGTTTTGGAGCGACTTAAGGAAAAACCTCGATCATTTTCAGGAAAATTGCTTCTTTAAGAAGTCAAATAAGGCTCTTTAAAGACGTTTAATCGTTTTGATGGAAACTTTTTGTTCCTCCAGGGCTCTCTTGAAAATACAAAACCAACGACTAAATGTTGGCTGCAATTTTCTTCATCAGAATGTTATCAACCAGAGCCAAATTGTATTGCCAACGACCTGCTTCCTTCATAGGTCAGACGTTTCTAGTTATGTTTCTTTGAAATGTCAATTTACTTTCACTTCTCAAAAAACTCCTTGGGAGAAGCAAAACTAAACAAAGCTGAGATGGCTAAGGACATACAGAAAGTGTATCAAATGACCGTGCATCACAGAAAACTGAGTTAAAAAAGTAAATCTCAGTATTCTGATCGCAGACATTATTGAAATCTCTTTTAGCAGGCAAATACGACAATGGCATTTCATCGCCGTCCGGAAGAAACAGCTGAGATCTGTCATTTGACTAAAAGTCTTTCGGCGAGACCGCTGTATTTTATAATCACAAGCAAACGGTCTGCTTCTTTCTTTAGCTCTATCGCCTGTCACTTTGCTGTTACCACCGACAGACGAGTGGTATCAGTATCAGCTCAAGTCTGTGAACCTTTGGAATCTCAGCATTTAACAAGAGCATTTACCCGCTGCTCCGTTGTGTTTGACATCTCCTCCAGATCCAGTCCTCGGATGTGTTAATGAGAGAGACACAGAGAGAGAAACACTGAATTTATGTCTTACCTGGAGAGAGTTCTCCCTCACTCTGATCTCCAGAATCTGAGTCCATCTCTCTACTCTCGTGTGAAAAGTGTTTTCTCCAGCACCAGCCGTCCGTGTTCAGAATATAAGAGGCACAATGAGAGGGCACTGTTTGGCCAGCTCCTCTTTTCCCCCTGTGGAGCGAGACTGCCTTCTTTTACTGACACACACTACGGCTCTTCCACTTTCTCCTTTCGCTCGCTTCCTTCCTCTCTCTCTCTCTCTCTCTCTCTTTCTCTCCTCCCCCTCTCTCCTCAGCTCAGACATTGTAATGCCTACAGAAACATTAAGAGTGGAAACTCTGTGCTTCTGTACCACCACCACCATCTCTCTCTCTCTCTCTCTCTCTTTCTCTCTCTCTCTCTCTCTCTCTCTCTCTCTCTCTCTCTCTCTCTCTCTCTCTCTCTCTGTCTCTCTCTCTCTCTCTCTCTCTCTCTCTCTCTCTGTCTCTCTCTGTCTCTCTCTCTCTCTCTCTCTCTCTCTCTGTCTCTCTCTCTCTCTCTCTCTCTCTCTCTCTCTCTCTCTCTCTCTCTCTGTCTCTCTCTCTCTCTCTCTCTCTCTCTCTCACTCTCTCTCTCATTCTCTCTCTCTCTCTCTCTCTCTCTCTCTCTGGGAGTTGATCTCACGCCTATTTTTTCCATCACTTGGTGGTATTTTCAAGTCAAGACACTTTTCTTGAAACAAGGATCTGTATTACCAAAACAATACTGTGTAAACAGAATTTTAGGAATTGTTATTTTTAAGAGTGTAGAAGTTGTTCTGAAAAACATGCTTCATGTGCATATTATTTTTGATCTCCCGGTGTTTGTTTCAATTGGTTTATTTAATGGCTCTGTGGACACTTTTCAATATTCTCCCGAACTTAACCCGAAAATAAGGCAGTATGGGCAATGTTCCTGTGTGCTGTTGTGTCTGTCTGTGATGGGTTTGTCCTTTAGGAGTGTCTGATAGCTCGTGGCTCTCAGCAGGGTCGGTGTGGTGACAGATGGGATGAAGGTCCCGCGGGCTGATGGGTGCGTGTGTGTGGTCAGCTGTCACGTCCTAATAGACAGATGGTGGTGAACTTTCTCTGTCTGGGTCCAGTGTATGTCCCAGTTCAGCCCAGTGGAGCAGTCAGTCATCTCAATTTACTCCTGCTAAAGTGCAGCCGAAGGATTCATGGAGAAACAACGCTGTAGGTCAAGATGGTGCATTTCTAGTTCATCGCACGAGTACTCTTTCACAGTCATAGTCTTATCTTTATTTGGTCAAACGTAGTTGTTTCTGTTTTATGACATTTGTTTCTTCATTTTGATAAACCCAGTGCTGGCGAGGGGAGATCACACCACGTCCCACACAAAACCAACACCGACCACAACACAAAACCTTCATTACAGTTTAAGCAGACACATCATGACAGCGCTAACAGATATCTAAACACATCATGTTATTAGTGCTTTCCATTGCTCAGTGGTTAGAGCATGACAAGCAATGCCAAGGTCATGGGTTTGATCCCAGGGGAGATTGCACATAGTCCAAAACAAATGTAAAATACAATGCAATGTGAGTCACTTTGGATAAAAGCCTCTGCCAAATGCATACATTTAAAATGTAGTGAGAAATAACGAGGCAGGGTGTGCGTGTGAATAAAACAGAGAGACTGTAGAAGGCAGCTCACAGAGAATGTGTTAATCCCATTGCACTGCGGCACTTTCCACTGGTTTTTCATGTAAACATTCGCTTGTTTACTGTAGTTCTGCAATTTCTATTTACTAAAGCACGCGATCGAGAGACTCGATAGCCATGGAGAAAGATATGCCTTTAAGTTTATTTACTATCTTTAAGTATAATTATTATGTGTTAACATCATATTGAAACTTGACAGTTATTTTATGATCCACCTATGTAAGAAAGTTCAATCACACGTACACCCATGTTATGTAATGTAAGTATGTTATTTAAGTCATGTTTTAGCAGCTTTTCATGCCTGTAATGTGCCAGTTTGGTGGAGAGCTGACAGGAAAGCATTGGGTTGAGATGGGGGAGCGGGTTCAGCTCTTGTCACCATGCAGTGTTTCCCACAGGATTTTGAGAGACTGTGGCGCTAACAACTACACTGACTAAACCCGACCCAATA
Source organism: Triplophysa bombifrons (assembly GCA_029783895.1). NCBI lineage: Eukaryota > Metazoa > Chordata > Actinopteri > Cypriniformes > Nemacheilidae > Triplophysa > Triplophysa bombifrons. The sequence continues at coordinate 44,043 of JAPMJR010000051.1, read as the reverse complement.
ACACCTCGTGTTTAATCCAACCAACTGTTGCTTTAACAAAAATCCTGATTTATAAACGCAGCATCGTATGACAATGTCACCATACATGTACATTAAAGAGCAGAAATATGTGGTGATTTTGGTTATATTAGCCTACTTGTTTGTCTCATGCAGCGCACAGCCTGTCGAGGAGAGAGAGAGAGAGAGAGAGAGAGAGAGAGAGAATTGAGACACTGAGCGTTTGCAACTCCGCAATGAATTAAGATGATTTCAATAGTAAAATTAAAAAAAAATTGTTCTGTAATTATTCCCTTTGTATTTGCTGAGCGAGGTGCTTATTAAAGATTCTTACTACCCTGCTTCATACTCTCGATCTTCCCTAACAGAACCCTAACAGAACAATCTGACCAACATGGAGTCAGCAGGATCCAACCCTCTAAACGCAGCCCTCACCGAACAGGGAATACTATTAGGGCAACAATCCACCCGTCCCAATGCCGCCACCCAAGAGATCTGAGCCCTCAATGCACCGGTTTACTGTGGAGATCCTAACTCCTGTTGAACCTTCCTTTCTGGGTGCTCCCTTTTGTGTTCACTCCAGTCCCGACATTATGTCACGAAGCCTCCAAAGTAGCCTGTGTCATTGTGCTCCTATCTGGATCAGCCACAGATTGGGCAGTTGCTGACACTAAGGCCCCCTGCTGCTCTACATTTGAGGCCTTTCGTAAGGAGATGCTCAGCTTAAATGACCGTATGGCCCAGGGGGATGAAGCGTCCGCCCAACTAGCCTGACTTTGCAGAAAAGAAGCTCTGTTACAGAGTACATCATTTGTCTTAAGTTTCTTGCTGTTTCAACTGACTAGAACCAGTTCCCTCCATGCTCGGTTTCTTGATGGACTCAACCCCGAACATTGCCGACGAAGTGGCACCCATTGACCTACTAAGTGAATCAGATTCCCTCATTAACTTGTCTGTGCGGGTGGAAGACCGCATGGCTTACCGCCATTTGCAACAGCTCCTTCTTCTGCTTCCCTTGTCGCCTCACCCACGAGACCAGCCCATTCAGATCGGGCGCCTTCACCTCACCTCTCTGAAGCAACAACGCCAATGGCGGGATGATCTTCAACAGTCGAGATTGGGGTTGTGCGCAAAATGAGTGATTCACACCTGTGGTAAGTGACTTATTAAGTATTTTTTCCATATTTGATAACTATCATACTGGTAACATTATATAGAGGTATCTACATTCACGTTTCATATTGGTAACCCCGGATTCAACCTCCATCCGCGGGGACCGAAGGAGTCTTGCGCAGGGTTTCAGCAGCGCCGTCGCGGTAAGATTTCAAACATTCTCCGTCGCTATAGCACCTTAGGACAGAAGTTGTTCATGTTATTTAGAGTTTTTGTTCACACCAGGAGCGAAGGCGGTATGTGACGAGCTACAGTTCATTGTGTTAGTAAGTTGACGGTTGTTTAATGTTGAACATCGCGCCCGCCGTAGACTCGGTAAAAGTTACGTGCTTCGACTGTTAGGATTCACAGGAACTTAGTGTTGAATACCACACTCGGTCGTGATTATTTTGTGGTGCAATTCAAATGTGCAAATGCAGTCATCCGTTAAATCGAGCGCCCAAATTAAAACGAGTCATCAAAGCTTGAGGTAAGTCGATGTTCACGGAGGATAGCCCGGTACTGTGATTAATGTACGTAACAAGCTAGTTATACAGTCTATGGCCAGCTGAGAGATGTAGCAAAAGACGTTACCGACACCCTCATTGTAGAGCAGGACTGTCTCCCAAATAGGACCGTTGGAGGGTGGGAGTGAGACGGCCCGTTATAAATACCAGTGTGACAATTTCTTGATCATGACATCCCTAATGTTAATGGCTTACATTTCTGTATAAGTACGGTTTTAAGTGTAAGTTATTCTGTGTAATTTGCTTAGAGTTTGTTTGTAGAGTCACTTATACTTAAATGTAGTTTAAATGTAAAAAGTTTAAAGATAAAAGTCTATAGTAACTATTAACTATTGTAACATGTGGTATTGTTTGTTTTAGGACACACTTTGCCTTGCAGGCCACTGGATGCTGACTACTGAAGGTTATGTTGTGTGTGACGGTGCTCAGCACGGCTTCATGTCTGGCCTTGCCACTCTGTTCATAGCATGTTACATATTCAATCTTGAGTACCAGGATGGGTCAGCGTGTATCTTGGAGTCCACTGAAAGGTATTAGTTGAACAATTTTATAGATATGTTAATGTTATATAACTGTTAAGACCTTTAAAACAATATTTCTCAACGAGAGATGGATTTTTTAGTGCAAATTATTTCGAAGTCTCCCCTATTTAACACTAGCAAGCTGATGATTTAATTCATGTTTTAATATAATATATTTTGTATATTTAATATAGAACATTTTGTTTTTCCTGACTCTTTGTAGATATTAATCCAGAGAGTGGAACAAGAAGAAGCGTCATCTAAAATGCCAGGATACAGAAGAAACAGGTTGCAGTGAACCCACATGTTGCCGCTCTTCTAAACACAATGATGAATTTTCAGTGAAATCGATGAAAAGTAAGAAGCACACACACACACACAGATCTCATCATTGAATTACATCATTTTAATATTCACTGTCTCTGACTGTATATGTTGTCCTCTGTTTTTCCTCTGACTATAAATATCTAACATTATTCTCTTTATTCTTTTCCATAGTTCTAGCTACTTGTTGTGCTCTGATGGATCAAGATGTGGACCGTTTTACAGACTCACTTGGGGCTTGTTTTGCGATGTTGTTACATGATGGTAATGTTGGTTAAAGTGTTGTTTAAACATGAATGTTTAAACATTCCTTGTTTAAAGAGCCATGTTGGCTACTATGAAGTTGTAACTGAATAAAAATATTTCATGTACAACAAGGTACAAAATTAGTCTGTAATGAATTTTTGTATCAATTAAAAAATAAATAAACACTGTATATCCAGTATGCAAAACATACTGGATATACAGTGATTATGTATTTCTTCTAAATACAGTAAATTAAAATCAAGCAATTGGCTGTAAAAAATACAGGATTATACTGTTGCTATTCAAAATTACAGTTTTTTCCTGTATTATGCAATTACAGAAAATGCCTGTAAATTAAATTACAGTACTGTGGCTGTAAAATTTACAGTAACTGGCTGGCAACCCTGCTGCCAGTTATTTACTGTAAATTTTACAGGATTTTTTTACAGTGTATTTATAGAGACTCTCTCTCTTTTGAACTGATAGGTCGATTGCTGTGATTGCTGATAGCCGACCAGCCGAGTTGATTATCTGCTCCTCCCGAACTTAGATAATAAAACATAATTTCACAAGTTCGCCTATGCAGATAATTGAGTAGTTTTGAGGGTATGAGTATTTGGCGTGCTGTCGGGGAGAGGGCTCCGAGCTCGTTCATTTTTCCGAGCTCAGAGCACTCCCCCCTGTCCGGGGTGAGGGCTCCGAATCCGGCATTAGCCTGAACCAGGAACACTCCCCCCGAGAGATGCAACTGGTGCAGGAAAGCAGCCGCAATATGTACATCCCCCAAAAACAAGGCTGGTATAGGCTGCTGGTGACCTGGCCTTGCTTGGTATGACAGCCAATGTTGCGGAGTCTAGAAGAGAATCCAGATGTTACTGAAGCGGGGAATTTTGAGGTTTCTGGAGGAAGGATGCCGGCTGATCAGAGAGATGAATGAAGCATGGGGCCCTTGTGGGGGTGGTCGCTGAGGCGATACCAGCTTCTAGATGAGTTCAGACTGCTGTGGAAGAGTTTAGATGGAGACACGGGCCCTTGTGGGGCTGTCGCTGCTGCTATGCTGGCCTCTAATTGAATGATGTCTGCTGCTGCAGAACCTAGATGGAGGCACAGGCCCTTGAAGGGCGGTCGCTGCTGCGATGCTGGCCTCTAAGTGAAAGATGTCTGCTGCTGCAGAACATAGATGGAGGCACGGGCCCTTGAGGGGCGGTCGCTGCTGCGATGCTGGCCTCTAAGGGAGTGATGTCTGCTGCTGCAGAACATAGATGGAGGCACGGGCCCTTGAGGGGCGGTCGCTGCTGCGATGCTGGCCTCTAAGGGAGTGATGTCTGCTGCTGCAGAACATAGATGGAGGCACGGGCCCTTGAGGGGCGGTCGCTGCTGCGATGCTGGCCTCTAAGGGAGTGATGTCTGCTGCTGCAGAACCTAGATGGAGGCACGGGCCCTTGAGGGGCGGTCGCTGCTGCGATGCTGGCCTCTAAGGGAGTGATGTCTGCTGCTGCAGAACATAGATGGAGGCACGGGCCCTTGAGGGGCGGTCGCTGCTGCGATGCTGGCCTCTAAGGGAGTGATGTCTGCTGCTCCAGAACATAGATGGAGACGCGGGCCAGTGTGGGGCGGTTGCTGCTGCGATGCTAGGCTCTAAGGTTGGGGATGTCTGCTGCTGCAGAACACAGATGGAGGCACGGGCCCTCGTGGGGCGGTCGCTGCTGCGATGCTGGCCTCTGAGGGAGTGATATCTGCTGCTGCAGAACATAGATGGAGACACGGGCCGGTGTGGGGCGGTTGCTGCTGAACTCGTGAAATGTTCTTTGCCGGATTGGCGCAAGACTGTTTTGATGATTGGCGCAAGATGATTTTGGAATCAAAAACGTGAGACTGGACGACTGGAGTCATCTATGAAGAGAGGGTCGGATGGGGTTTTGCCTTCGATCTCCTGAAGTGTAGGTAGGCAAGGAGGGTTTGGTAAGGCTGGATGGGTGATTGAAGGTTGAATATGTAGATGAAATGGCCTCTTTTGAATTGATCCGTCTTACTTTGCTTGATGTGGAAAGAGATTGTTTCTGCATCAAGCACTGTTAAGTCAGCAATGGTGGGGTGGACTGTAGGGTTGAAGCTTGATGTAGTGGTCATTTCAATGCATCTGAGAAATCCAAAAATGGCCAGAGTGAACATGGCGTAGAGTGTGCGGGCGGTGTGCATGGAGTGGTAACCTCTGCGGAGGGTAAAAATGCATTCGGTCTGGGCAGGCGGGTTGAGCTCTTTGTGTTCCTTTGATGAGCATGGAGGCTTGAGGACTGGCTATAGCTAGGCAGGTTGAGTTAAAAATTAGTTTGTGGAAAATTTGAATTCCGCTTAGGTACCCTTTAATTGAGCTGGCTTGCAGGTTTTTGTTGATATTCAGGAAGGATATGAATGAGGTGATGCTAAGCAGAGAGAACTCGGAAAAAGACATGTTGTATGTTTGGTGGAATGACTTAAAACTCCTCCACGCGGTTAGGTACGACTGAAGGGTCCTGAGTGAGACGGCTTGGATGATAGAATTGAATGAAGAGTCTAGGAGAGTTCTTAGTGGGTGATTTACGGGAATATCAGTTCCGAATAAGGAAGTACTGGTGTTGGTAGGGGGTCCGCGTCTGGTGCCAGTCGCCTGTATTTCTGGAAGGCAAAACGGGAAAGAGCGTCGGCTATTTGGTTTTCAGAACCAGGAACATGTTTAGCAGTAACAATCAACTGATCGCTAGCCGATATCCAAGTGAGGCGTCTAAGGAAAGGCATCAGTGGGGAAGAATGTGAACGGCCTTTATTGATGCTGTGCACTGTCTTTTCGTTGTCGCAATGAACGGTAATGCTTAAAGCAGACCACTCCTTCCCCCACAAAAAAGCCGCGACTACGAGGGGGTACAGCTCGAATAAGGCTGAGGACGATAGTGACTGCGGTATTTCTAGGAGCTGGGGGGGGGCACATAGAGGCGAACCAGCGTCCTTGGTAATATCCTCCGAAACCAATGGAGGGGGTGGCGTCGGTGAACAATTGACTGTAGACGGGGAGATCGCGCATGTCCTTGTAAAAGAGGGGACAAACCGTTCCATTGATTAAGGAATTTTATCCATAAACCGAGCTCGTCATGGCATGCGCTGGTTAGGGTTATTAAGTCCTCTAGGGCGTGAGCTGAGGAAGCGAGGGAGAGGAGGTGCGAAACGAACGGGCGTCCTTGGGGGATGATATGCATCGTGAAATTGAGGTGGCCGAGAACGGATAATAATTCGCGTTTGGAACAATGGGGGTTGTTTAGGAGACTGGAAGCGATCAGAATTGATCTATCGATTTTTTCTTTGGGCAAGGATGCCTGAAAGTTCAGCGAGTCCAGATTGATGCCCAAGAATTTGATTGACATGCTCGGACCCGAGGTTTTATCTTGGGCGAGTGGAATGCCGAGCTTGGCGAAGACTTTTTGGACTATCGAGAGATGCGCGGCTGGGATTGAGTCTTGGCGCGAGATAACTAGAAAATGTCTAGTAGAACTTAGAAGGTGAATGAGGTACGGAAGGGAGTAGTTGTTAGAGAGAATCCAACAGATTGCCTCTGACATGTCGAAAATTTTTGGGCTGCTTCTGGAACCAAAAGTGAGGCGAACGGAAAAATGTAATTGATTGCGAATGCCGAACAGATGCCAAAAGTCTGGGTGAATGGGCATAACTTTAAATGCGGAGGTGATGTCGACTTTAGTGAGCCAGGCGTCGCGTCCGGCGGCTTTGCTGAGTTTTATGGCTTGGTTGATGTCGTCGTATAGAAGGGAAAACTCTTCGAGCGTAATGAGGCTGTTCATGCTCGGGAACGGAGAATTATGGGGGGACGACAGGTCGAATAGGAGTCGTTTTTTGCCGGAGAATTTTCTGGTAGCCACGCTGATGGGGCTAATACGGAAGGTTTTAAAGGGGGGAGCGGCGAAGGGGCCGATCATGTAGTTTGAGTAGATTTCAGTTTTAATTAGAAGATCGACCGTTTCGGGTTCGGCAAGCGCGGACTGAAGGTTGGGGCAGACTAGGCTGACGGAAAGGTAGACTCTCAATACGGGGTTGAAGCCATTTGAGAGACCGGACAGAACGTAATCAGTAAAGCGTGTGTCGGGGTGAAGAGACAATTCAACAGACAAACTTAAAACATTCAGGGGAGTCGATAAATACTGTTTACGACTTTTATTTTAAGCTTTGGAGACTTGACAGACAATGTGGGCGTGCGCGCCACTGCAGAAGCTGCAAACGTGCAGGAAGCGGCACCGCTGGTGTGAGCAAGCGCCAATGTTGAACTGCCTGCATGGTTCGCCGCTTGTTGCCTGCTGGCGATCAGAATCGGGCAGAGGTGGGTTGGCGGGATATGATGGGAAGCGTGGGACGTAGCCTGTGGATTTGATGTGAGGTGAGTCTGGGCGGGGGGGAGGATGAGTGAACCAAGGGGCAAGAAGTGGTGCTGTGGGCGACGGATCTGCAGACCGCGCATGAAATGTTCTTGCAACCGAGGAAAACTCGGTTGTGAAGCTCCGTGTCCAGTGCAAAACACTGAGCTATGTGGATGGCACATTTGGCAGAAGAAAGACGATGATAGGTGTAGAAATGGGTTCCCCGTAAGAGAGCGCGAGCTCCGTGACTATGGCAAGGTAGTAGCTGAGCTCGCGCCTCCTTTAAGGGAATGCCGTGCTGATTACCTCAAGGTAGCGTGAAAAGGCTACGGTGAATTCTGGAAATGTTAAGGTGCATGAACTGCTGTGTGTTGTGTTTTTTAGAGTGAGTGAGAGCTCGCCGTAGGTGATTTGGCGATCTGCTGACGGAGGTGAGAGTGGGGATAAAAGAGAGAAGAGGTCTACGTCCGCACCTGCCAGAATCTCCGACCTTATGCTTGCTGTCATGGGAGGTGGCTCCAGGGCCGGGACATTGGGCGGGACCGGCATCGCTGCTGCCGATGACAGTGAGAAGGAGGGACGAGCCTGAGGGAGAGACATGAGAGCGGGAATAGCAGCCGGTGGGGCTGTTTGCGGGGCCAGTCTCAAGCTACTGTCGTTGCCTGGGCCAGAGACCAGAGGGAAGGCGGGGAAGTCGTGAGCCTGCGTCGCCAGTGGATGCAGCCTCGCACTGGAGTTCGACGGCGGGGCAGCGGGCCATTGACTTGGAAAGGGATTGGAGGAGGAGATCGCGAGGATGTGTGGGTGAGCTGGGGCCGCTTACGGAGCCATGCTCACGCTGCTGGCTCGATGTGTGACGAGCTTGAATGGTGCCTGGGGATGCTGCCTGCTGGAGCTCTGCTGAGCGGGGAAGAGACTGCAGGTGGGCGGATCTGGCATCTTGGGCACGGGCCAAGCTTGCAGAGGGACCGCTGCGGCGTTTTTCGGACTGGAGGCCCCTCCTCTTTGGAGTCTGATCCGGCAGTAGATATGGGGAATCACGGACTTGCCTCGGCTTTCCTGTTGCCCTCGTCGGAGTGACAGTTAGTGCAGTCAGGGAATCCGGCTGGAGGGAGGAGTACAAACCGTACAGTTCGGCCTTGTTCATTCGCCGCAAAAAGTGGACGTCTGCTTTAATTAGCCCTTGCCGTAATCCTATAACCGCCCACATCTCGATAGGCAGGACGGAGGGGAGGATGGACGCATAGGAGGAACCTGGGGACGTCGATGCCTGCCTGGAAGGCAGTGGTGACTGTGTGGCACTGTGTCTCGGTGTAGTAGAAGAGGCGTGGGAATGCCGACGGCCTCTTGGAGCAGCCGCGGGTTTATCTGACGTATCCCGGCATGCGCTGCTGTGCTGGCCGTCGCTTGGGGACACCAAAGGACCCGGATCGTCGACGGAGTTGTCAATTGGGGTTGTTTCGTTCTCTGACATCGCAATTTGGAAATACCAATGCTTGAGACTGAAGAGAGGGTGAAGGTAAGACGTCTTTTTATAGACGACTATTTATAGAGACTCTCTCTCTCTTTTGAACTGATAGGTCGATTGCTGTGATTGCTGATAGCTGACCAGCCGAGTTGATTATCTGCTCCTGCTCTTCCCGAACTTAGTTAATAAAACATAATTTGCAGAACAGAGAAGGCGCGTGCGCGCTTTAAATAAAAAGATAATAAAAAGTATTAATTGTGATATCGAATTAACTGTTCAATAGCTGTCAGAAGTCGGATTTATAACATTTGACTTGATATCATAAAAGATTTTAACATTGATAAAATGACCAGTGTCCAGGTCATCTGAAGACCAGTACATCACGTCGCTACAACATTCTCCACAGGATTAATTCACAATGTTATTTGAGGACGTGGCTTGGGTGTTTCTTGAACGTAAGCAAAAATTCTTAGAAAAGGAATGTTGCCAAGACATCCTCAGACATGGTCACAGAGTAGTGTCACTGTGACCAAATGAAGATGAACTGGCGACGTCGTCAGAACGTACTGTGTTTGCTGGGTATTGTACTTGTCCTCAGATATTGTGTATCAGCTCATGTGCAACAGTGATTCTCCGTTAGCTGGCGAAAATGATATTAAAGTGCTTTCTGAATGTAATTTTAACCTTACTGTGGGCATATACTATACCTGTACTCTGACATTTTGTTTAACAAACATACCATAAAACTTTAAAACTCTGATCAAATATTTCTGTTGGAGTCATTTCACTGTTAATTGGAAGAGTTTTTGGGGCAATATTTTGAATGTACTCGTCCATGTTTAGTTTGTATTTCCATACCCCAGCATGACTGTACTGTACATGATATAAGTACAGCGCGCACACAGTAAGCGCTATGTTTGTGTTCCATTACAAACTTGCCAAGGTCGCTGCTTTGTGTGACATGTCTAACAACATGCTTTAATAAACATTAATCCTGTACACATAAATACTGTCGTTGTAAACATACACACAGCGAGAGAGAGAGAGAGAGAGAGATGAACCAGACTATAATGGCAGTTAATTGCTGTCTAATTCACTCTCAGATTAAACCCCAGAGAGAGAACAGCACACTCCAGCAGTTTCTGCCAAAAACATTCCCTGAAAACTACAATCCAAACCTGACTTCAGCCAAACCACAAACTGCATCTTTAGCCTCTGGCTTTCTGCCAAATGTCAATGGAACGTGGATGTGGATGAAATACTTACTGTATGTGTGAGTGTAGGACTATTATTACAGCAGATTTATTTCCTGTTTATTCACATACAGATCTCAGCTCATTTACATTACACCTTGACTGAATACACATATCCTGTTTTGTATTGTTACATGCGAGTCAGAAAATATACAGGGATGGATTATGACTTTGATGTGCTCTGGGCACAGATGTTTCAATGGCTCCCTTGGTATCACATATTTTTTTGACAACATGTTGCACCAACAGTATGGCTCATCATACAGGACGTTGGGGAGGTTCACACAGAATGCTTTAATGTGTAAAAACGCAATGGTTTTAAAAAGCACAGCGCAAATCGCAAAGGTGTTGAGGCGCTCTTTTGATAACATGAACTGCTTCTGTAAACAACTTGCTATTATAAACAAAAGCTTACAATGCTTACCCCACCTTTGGGCTCTTCCGATTGGTCCACCGCTGTGGAACTGACATTGATGAGCTCCACTGCAAGTAAAAATGTAACATGGCACCTAAGCGCGAGAGGCCACAAAGGGTCTAATTGACAAAAGACATGTAGGCGTCAAACAAGTTTTTCTAGTTGGTGTTTACTTAAAAAAACAATGAAAAAGTGATGCAGCAAAATGGAAAAACATGTGCTGTGTGAACTGCTCCTTATAATGACACTAAAAAGCACATACAATGCAGTGCACATAATATTTACATTTACACCACAAATTGGATTTGTTTATATTTCCTAGAACTCACAATTTCCAAATCATATTAAGTGGAAATATTCCTTGCATCAAAACATTTCAGCATTAAAGCAACAAAAGAGAACTTTGGTGTATGGTTCCCCCATGTGGTTGATAAGAGCAATTGTCTGTTTTCAAAGTCGTAAATACTGTCACTATATAAGCACAAGTGGGCAATGCAAGACACATGAATTTGTTGACTAGGCAGAGGTAGCATGTAAAGTGCAAAGAGCAGAGGCCCCAAAATTGAGCCCTGTGGTAAACCATACTGGACTTGTGATTTGCATGCCACCTCATTTTTTGACGGTACAAATTAAAAACTGTTGGGTCATCCAGATTAAAATAATTTCAGAGCTATTACATTAATGCCAACGTAATTTTCAAGTCTTAGTAGGAGTGTGCTGTGGTCAATGGTGTTGAAAGCAGCACTAAGGTCTTGCAGCACCAATAACAAAGTACAGCCACAGTCAGACAAAAGCAGATAATTTGTTACTAATTAAAGCAGTCGCTGTACTGTGGTGTGCTCTAAATCCAGACTGGAATTCTTCATTCATGTCATTCCTTTGGAAGAAGTAACAAACTACTTTTTCAAGTACTTAAGAAATGACAAGGGGCCTTATCACACCCACCTTATATGCTTAAGGCAGATATCCTAGTGTCAGAGATGAGTTAATAATGCTTAGGAAGAGGATCTATCATTTCTGGGAGTATCTCTTTCAGTAGATTTGTAGGTATAGGGTCTAGCATGCATGTGGTTTACCTAATGATTTTAGATCAGTTCATCGTGATCTACTGTAGTAAATAATTGCAATTGCTCCTTTGGAGAGCTGTAGTTAGTTGTTTGATCATCTAGTGTTTTAGGGCTTTCCTGTATTTCCGAATACTATCCATCCATGCTGTACGAAATACCTCTAATTTGGTTAAAGATATGCTAAATCTTTTGGACTGCTTTCTTTAGAGCCTGAGTGTGTTCATTGTACCACGGTGTTGGCATGCTATCTTTAATCTTCTTTAAGCGCAGAGGAGCAACTGTGTCTATTGTTTCGGGGAAGGTGGAGTTAAAATTTTCGGTGGTAATGTCAAGATCCTCTACGTTATTACTCATGCTAGGGAATTGAGACAATTCAGGCAGATGATCGAGAAACAAATCTTTGGTAGATGAAGTTATTGTTCTACCATATTTCTTACAAGGAGTATGATTTGCAGACATAGGCAAGTGAAGCAAACACAGTACTAGTTAATGATCTGAAATGGCTTTGCTCTGCTGAAATTTTTTAACACTGTCCACATTTATACTGTAAGACAGTCTTAAATCTAAGGTATGATTATGAAGGTGTTGCATAATGTTCATGGAGTTAAGAGTGTCTTTGAAAGCCATTTCTAAAACATCTGTATCATTATCTACATGGATGTTAAAGTCACCAACGACAAGGACTCTGTCAGCGGCCAGTACTACTTCTGATAAGAGCTAAACGATTCTTTAATAAAATCTGTGTGGTGCCCTGGAGGACTATATACAATAGCCAGAATAGTTTTTATAAATGTTTTATCCTTAGTATTAGGTGTTATTACATGAAGTACCATGACTTCAAAAGAATTGTATTTAAAATTAGACTTCTGGGAAATTATAAAAGTGTTATTGTGAAGTGCAGCAACATCCCCACCCCTCTGCCTGTTAGACAAGGCTCATGTTTATAATAACAAGCTTTATTAGAGAACAATATTTTGCAATCCGAGTCGTAACGGTTCATTATCTGTATTTTTTTATGTTTAATTGGTTTGACGTTTATTAAATTACTTTTGAGAGGTTTCCGCATTATTTTATGTTTGCTTGTCCAGAGGACAGACACGGTCCAATTTTATGATGTTATGGAGATGGTATTGTCGCATGTTGTGCATTTTGTGTATTTTGCGACGTGAGACGGCAGGCAGACAGTTTGTTAGGCCATTCTGTCTGCTCCCTGACCTGACCCCAGGTAGTCAAGTTTTAGCATTAAGACTACGTGCCATATTTCTAGACAAGAGGCAGCCCAAGCCCACGAGGGATGGAGACCATCTCTGTCAAGACATAAAGAACCATAACTAGTATTTAAGGTTTATGCCTTTTTATTTAGCTGACCGAGAAAAGAGGGCACGTGTGTGCCGAACATGTCACAAGATACTCCGCTCATGCTGCCTTGTGAGGGATCACTTCTTCAGTATAACAGAAGCTTATCACCATGGAACATACACAACCACCTAGTGGTGTCACTTAGTAATGTATATTTAGTAATACATCTCACTTGAATAAAGACACAGCAAGAACAATTGACATCAATTCATATACATTTGTGTCAATACACAACAGTTTTTTTTCAACAGGTAATGTGATTGTACAAATTCATCTTGCAATAAGGCTATGTGATGAATTTGAAATATTGTGATTCTTCTAGAAACTAGTAAAATATATAAGGAATGGTTCTTTTTAGGCACTTTAGACTGAACGGTTCTTTGAAGACCCAAAATGGCATCCCTGCACAAGAACCCTTCAAAACCCCTAAATTTTGTGTACGAAGTGTACGATGAATGTTCTACCTCAACCCAAATACATAACCATTTATAATTTTACAGGATTACCCGTATTCACTGAAGCTTATGCTCTCCATGGTAACCAGCGCTAACATCCATCTGCAGTGCATACATTCGTAAAGTATTGTATTAATACAAAGAGAGAGTCAAGGTACAGGGCAGTCTCGTCTGTGTGTTTGTGTATGTCCAAATGTCCCCACAATGATAGTCAAAGTCTCACATACTTACATTACACAATTCAAATGTATTATTAAACATACTATATGATGTTTATTTGAAAATGTAAAAATGCAGAAAGTTTTGTGTAGTGGTTAGGTTTTGGGGTTTTGTTAGGGGAAGGCAATAGCATATGCAGTTTGTACAGTATAATAATCAATATGCCTGTGTATAGACACTTGTGTGTGTGTACTTGTACTTGTACATCTATGTTTATGAGGACCAGTTTGAGTTTTAGACCAGCAGAGTAAGGACTAAGGAACTAAGGAACTTTTTGGCCGGTCCACACGTCCTGAGACCCCTTTAAAGTGCTGTTTGAGGGTCAAGACCTGGTTTTAGGGTTTATGTTATAATCAGGTTTAGGTGAGGGATAGGGTCAGGTACTCAGTTCTGATGGTCAGGGTAAGGGGCTAGAGAATGCATTGCGTCAATTTATGTCCTCATTAAGATAGCTGTACAAACATGTGTGTGTGTGTGTGTGTGTGTGCGTGTGCGTGTGCGTGTGCGTGTGCGTGCACGTTTCATTATTTGTGTATGTTTATGCCCGTAGCACATTTACACTTCACACAATTTCTCTTCATCAGTTTTCCCAGAATTAAGGTACACAATATAACACAAATAAACAGGTTTTATGGTAATGCTGTTTGCTTAAGGAAGCATCACTTTCGTGCATAATGGAGGATTTAAACAAACCTTTAACACCGAGTTATAAACATTGGTGCCTAGTACTTTAGTACTTCAGATATGAATGAGACATTGAATCATGTCATCTCATCTACTACGAGGCAAAACAAGCATTCACATACAATATCACATCATGCCAGCTGGTTTTGTCTGGCAAACATTGTGTCAGAAAATCTTATGGGTGACAGAAACATTAGTGAATGATGACTTTGTTTGTCTGTGGTATGAAAGGAGCAGCCCATGGCACGTGCAACTACTTCCACTGTTCTGACTACCGTCTGCTTTTAGGCTTTAACTGAGACATTTTGCTTTCTTAGACTTGTTTCCATCATGCTAAATGTTCTTTAGGTTAATAAAAGCTGAAGTATCTCAAAACCTCTCTCTCGGCTCTGTAGACATGAACACAGCCATCCGTATGTATTTGCTCATAAATGTGTGGGTGTTTAGAGACCATTGACATGGAGATGTGAGTATCAGACAGGTGTGTGCTTTTTTGTTTCAGTATTACAATGTGCATTTGTCGTCAGTGTCTTCTCTGGTGTGAGCACAGCTGCACAGGTTACCACGGCAATAAAATGCGTCATATTCATCTCCATCTGAGTGTTGACTAGAGTGATTCTCACAAACAACAACACAGATCAGCTTGGCTGACACGAATATCAAGTGATCACAACTTAAAACACTCACATTACACCACAATAGTTTAGCAGGTTGTCCGTTTTTAGAAATCAAAAAAGCAAAAGCTTCTTTAGTCACACTCACAAACATCAGGTTCCGTTCATTTAAACTTGCCAAATCGATCGAAAATCACTCAAATATGTGTTTGATAAATGAGTTTTAATCATGGTATCGAATTAAACTCCAGTTTAATAGCTGTCAGATTAATAGCATTCATCTTGACATTATAACAGATTTTACTATGATCATACATTTTCCAAATAATAACATAATAAATAGAAATGACCAGATTTATTAATCAAATGAACAGTGTCCAGGTTACCTGAAGACCAGCACATCACGTCGCTACAACGTTCTCCATGGAATTCATTCACAACGTTATTTGAGGCCAAAACGTCCTCAGAACATGGTCACAAAGTAATGTCAGGGTGACAAAACGAAGACAAACTGTCGACGTCATGAGAACCTACTGTGTTTACTGGATATATCTTATATATACTGTGTATATCTATATGTTTTCTTTGAAGTGTAGGCCTATGCAAATGTTTGCTATGTGTACAATAACTTTGATCAGGTAGTCGGCCCTATTAAGGGCTGTCTCATTCGCAAAATCCTTCCAGTGTACAGAAACATTTGTTCCCTAGAGATTCCCACAATGCAAGACCTAACGTTAATGCGTTAGCCAAGTGCTAACATGACTGATTGATTTTTCCACATCCTTTTCTAGCCTATTTGTTCATCCAAGTAATGACGACAGACAACTTTCAACACATTTTTACATTTATGCGAGCTAACTGGACCCACAGGTGAACATAGAAAACGTAATTAGCCTACGTCTGAAAGTTACAGGCCTGAGCTTTGGAAATATAACAACTCGTTCAGGTGATTCAGAGTCGACTCTTTATTTTGAGACACAAATCTTTGTTTATCATGGACGTTTTTGATCAACAACTTTGCAAATGGTTAACATTGAAGGAAAGCTACACTACCCTCTAGAATAAAGATGACTTTAACCAAGTTAATGGCTCTTTAAATTAAAATTTTCATTTCGGCTGAATTGAAGTCTGTTTCCTAATGTACTTTAACCAGTATTAAAGAAATAAAATGGCAGGGTTCTGCTTTTTGTTGACGTTTCACAATGTGCTCAAGCAGTCATGTAACAGGAAAAAAGCCGTCAGTGTCCCAATGTGAGTCAGGCGCCTTACCAGTGCAGGAACCTGTATTCACTACCTAGGGAGTTGATTGAGACCAGTGTTGTGCTAGTTACTAAGAAATAGTAACTAGTTACAGTTACTAGTTACTTCATTCAAAAAGTAACTCAATTACTTTGTTGATTACTTATACCAAAAAGTAATGCATTACTGGTAAAAGTATTTTTTTAGTTATTTTTTTAAAGATTGTTCCCATTAATGCTCTTTTATGCGTTATGGTCTATACAAACACAAAACTGACTTGAACACAGTAATTTTTGAACACTATTTTATTTCCGACCATTTTAAGTCAGACCAGCACAAACTGAAAATATCACAAGGATTTCTGTGATAAATAACACAAAACAGGCTGAATAATATATTCAGAATCAAAAATAAAAAAACTAAAGTGGCTTCTGCATCATAAAAGCTGTTGTGTTCAGCCCTTTAAATGTTCCTTTCACAACTTAAGTATGAAAACTATCAACAATGTACAACATAACAAAACATTTTGAAATAATTAAATGAAAGCAATCTGAATTATGATTCAGAATAAATTTGGAGAAACTCAGCACCAAAAAATGCAATTATGCAATTTTCAACCTAACCACAAATTAAGAGTTGCATGTTGCCAACTTATGTAAAGTAAGCTGTGTGTATTCAAAGTGCAAAATCCGCAGTTGTATAAAAACAAACAAAAAAACATCATTTTTCCTAGCAATACAACATAATGCATTTAAAATAAAATTAGTGTTCTAAAAAGTTTTTCGTCCCATTTGCCGTGTGCCGCCTAAACATGTTATCATGCTAACGAGCTGCCCGAAAGCCGGTGACTCCACAGTAGAGACAGGCTGCATGTTTTCAACAACATACCGTGCAATAGCTTTGTTGATCTGTCCCTGGCTAACAGTCCGGTTAAAATCTAGTCGCTGTTGTTTGGCTGGAGGAGCTTGACTCACTTCCAGTGTGTCTACCGACACCGGGTTTGCTTCTAGCTTCGTCGAGGCATGTAGTTTCCGGAGGTGCTTCGACAGATTGGAGTTGCTGTTTATCGCAGTAGATAGGGCCTTCGAACCAGAAAGACACAGCTTACATTTAACTAAAATGTTTTTGTCTTTATGCTCAACTAAAGTGAAATAATGAGCATATTTCCACTTTGAGAAACTCGTCTTGCTCTCGTCTTGACTCGCCATGACCGCCGCACATACTTGAATAAACGCAAACACGCCCACGTGCGTCTTCTTCCCACAATGCGTCGCCGCTGTAAACAGGTTTGGCTGTAGGCTACACTTCAGCCAAAATGAATTAATAAATAAAAAAGTAACGGACAAACATATTGTAATGGTAACGGAGTTATTTTATTTAAAAAGTAATGTGTTAGAATACTAGTTACTGTCAAAAGTAACTGCGTTACTGCCCAACACTGATTGAGACACAGCGTATGTCTATGAAAAGTCCCCATAAAACATGGAAACCCAAAGTGTGTTTGTTTGTGTGTGTCTAATCTTAATCTGTACGTGTTGGCTGAAGGCGTCATGAGACCCATATGGAAGAAATGGTCCCTAAAATCTAATGGACCCTGAGATGCTGCCTGCCAGCTACACACAGGAGCTACACATCTATAAGAGCGTCTGTTCAACATCTGTTGACTTCAACTAGTTTTCACTTCACACACTGAGCTCATTTGACAGCTCTTAACACTTAATAATATCTATCAGATGTGCTTTGGAGATTATTGAGATGCTGCAGTACTCTTGATATAGAGCGACCTCTGCTGGTAATATTATTACTGACAGAATGCTCAAAACAGAGGAGCTGTGAGGGGAATGTGAAGAATAATGTAGGCCCACATCCAGACATTTTTTAAAATACACCTTGACTTACTGCCAGAAGGGTACAGAATTGGACATTTGGTAAATATTGATTTGAACGCAAACTCTTGAGAAACACTCTGATAATGAAAACCATCAATTGTAAGAATGTAAAATGGTTTTCAAATAAACTGCTTTCTAATTTCCATTTTTGCAATCCATGTTTTATGAATTCACTGCTAGTTTTCATTTGACCTTTTAGAGTTTTCGTTCACGCCTCTCAAGTTTACGCTCTCACTTTATGAATAAACCTCACCTGTGGGCGGGTCTTAGTGACATATTACTCTCATTGGCTAGTGAGATTTGGATTGACAGTTCCCTGACTATGAAGTCGAAGGTGAAGTCAAGTCAGTTCAGCTCATTTTCGAGAGGGATTTGGTGATCTATCGCTATCATTTAGTTTTTGTGTTTATATTTAAATTACTTTCTTATTTTTTTCATACGTAGTATATTATATCGTTCAATTTCTGTACAGTAATGTTAGCAAATATGTGTTAGCTTGTTGAGTGGAGTTTTTTAGGTATTATTTTGCATTGACTATAAAGATTATTTTCTTAACCAACAGAAAGATTATTGTGTAGTGAGAAATGAAAACATTGCTGAATACTGTAGAGAAATAAAACTTTATCACACAACACACACTTTTGAAGAACTGCATCTATGTTTGAAGTGGTGGTACACGCACACTCACATCTCCTATAGGCCTTCCTAATCTCTACAAAACCCCTAAACTTATATTGCAATAAATATATAACGATATGAATGAAGTTGGATTTAGTACTTCAATCGCTGTTGACCAGCCAACCTGATTTCTGCTTTCCATACAATCAATTCCAAATACATTATACAGTAGTTTTATTTATGAATATAAGCCGTATGAAATAATAATACACAAAATGACATCATAATATCTCAAATACATACACAATTCTTGCAAACAAATGTGAGCATACAAATGTAATAAAACAAGGTGTTTGATAAATAGATGATGAGATGAATCAGAGAGAGTTTCTCAGGATGAGCTGAACACTGAGAGCTGAAGGCGTCTCCTCCACCGGCTGTTGGGAGAGGTTGTTGGTTTGAGGGATGTTGTCAACAGTACAGCCCTTCACAGGACACACAGAGAACCGTGACAACAGCGTCACCAGAATCGACTTCATCATCACCATGGCGATGTGTTTTCCCACACAAGAACGAGGGCCTGATCCGAATGGTTGAAAGAAACGACTTGGCACCTTTTCACAAAGAGAGAGAGAGAGAGAGCCTGTTAAGACCCATTCAGACACCCAGAAAGTAGCAGCGGCAGAGCGACGCGATCTCATTCATTTCAATAGAGAGCTGGCGACACGAGCGACAGTGACCGTCGGCGACAAAAGTTGAGAATGTTTCTACTTTATGCAAATGATGAGCGACTTTAAATAGCAGTCGAGATCACGTCATCCATCTCTCTTCAGTTCCTGGAGGGATTTTTACTAGGACAACCAAAGCTAGAAACTGTTGGTTTTAATTTGTCACATTAAGAAGCACGTTATTTAGTTCAATTATTTTTATAAGCTAAAAATTCATTCTGTTATTCTATCACAGTTTTACGCATTTTCAATGTTGTCCCACATTCTCCCACACAAACAGATTACCTGTCCCACATTTGGTTTGTTGGGTGGTGGTCACCCTAGTTACACTACTTTCACACTTAACGCGAAGTTTGCACGAGTCGCGTTTAGCGCAAGTAAATTACATATAAAGTCAATGCAAAGACGCGTACAGATTTAAACTCAAGGCAGGTGGTGTGAATGACGGGAATCGGGCGGCACGATGAAAATATTTGTCAGATCGCGTCACTCAAGCGAAAGTAACAAACTTTTCCTGGGATTTCCCGCCCGATTCGCATCATTCACACCACACGAGTTCGAGTCTGTAGGCGTCTTTGCATTGAATATGTATGTAATTTACTCGCACAAAACGCTTCATTCACGTTTGGTGTGAACCCAGTGTTATAAAGAGGGTGGAACGCAATTGTTCGAGTTTGGTGTGAACCCAGTGTTATAAAGAGGGTGGAACGCAATTGTTCGAGTTTGGTGTGAACCCAGCATTACACCGCAGTACCGCTTCCATTATTTAAGAAACGTACAGCATGACAAATACTACTGTAACTATTACTACAATAAATAAAGTCTAAAAAGTGTTCTTTTTAAAGGAAGTCAGCTACATTGTAAACAAAAAATAAATCAATGCTTTGATAGGCTACCATGTCTAAAACAGAAGACGCTCACATTTTTCTGGAAGTTGTCCAGACTGAACTGGTTTGGTTTGGGGAAGAATTCAGATCTGTGCATCCGGCCCGTGTTTAATATGATGTTTGTCCCTTTCTTCACTCTGTAACCCTCAATGACATCATCAGCCAGCGCTCGCCGCATGGTGAAGTCCACGACCGGATGAAACCGAAGAGACTCGTTGATAAAACTCTCCAGAACATGAAACCTGGAGAGATCTGAGTGCTGAAGGCTTCTGTCAGCTACAAAACACAAAGATGAACATAATCTCACTCACAGGTCATTCAACAATCAAATGAAGATATTCTGAGAAATGTCACAGTTTGGTTCCGCACAATAGGCTTGACAGGTGGATATAAAAAAATGAATGTAAAAGCAATAATACAAGCAGGTGTGTAAATAATGACAGGATTTCAGGATTCATTCATCAGATGCACGTGTGAGTGTGTTCAGACCTAAAACGGTGTGTATTTCCTGCAGGATCTTCAGCTCGACGTCTGGATTCTGCTTGAGTAACAGCAGCATAAAGAATAAACTGACCGACAGAGTATCTGGAGCCGCGATCACCATCTCCAACACACACTGTCTGACGTTCTCTGCGCTCAGCTCGCCGTGACTCTACACACAAACACACACACACATGCTTGTTATCGTGTACGGGATGTGATTTGTAATGTGTGTGTGTGTGTGATACTGACCTGAGCGAATATCAGCTCTGCAGTGAAGTCCAGGTGCTCGAGTTTCTCGGCCTGTGACAGCTGACATCTTTTCTTTTCTATTAAAGCCGCGATGACGTCCTGCAGCTCCTGACTGACACACAAAACAGAAACACACTATCACTGATGCTGACGGTCCGAGGCAGTGGTATTGTGATGATAGGGCTTCACCGAACTCACGCTTCATGTGTGTGTTTTCTGTGCAGCCAGTCCAGTCTGAAGTACGCGTCAGGTTTGATAAGAACCCTCTGCCAGGTGTCGAAATAGTTTTGGATCTTCTGAAGCAGATCTCGCTCTGTAACACAATGGCATAGTAAATATTCAGGAATAACCAGACGTTTCACTTGAGCGACGAACGTTTGATGCACGACTGACCGTCGAGAGAAACTCCCAGGAAGAGTCTGTTAGAGATGTCCACCACAATACAGCGAAGCAAATTCAGAATGTCCACCCGTCCGTGAGCATCTGTCAGCTGAGACAGATCATCCAGGTGTGTGTTTGTGGAAGATGTACAGATCTCCAAAGTTCTCTGAAGACCCGGACCTGTTAGAGCTGACACACAAACGCTTACACGGGTGCATTAAAAGAACTTTAGGATCCTTAAGTAATAAAAAGAATCATTTCAACTTAAAGGTGTAGAAACCTTTGGCGTAGAAGGTGCGTATCTTCCTCCAGAGCGTGACATTGGAGTTGAATATGATGCCCTGTTCGTGCATCCCGATACACTGCAGACCCAGTTTACTGCCGAAGCGCGAGGTGTACACAGATCTCTTCAGCACATGGTACACAGCAGAGCACCTGTGATGATGATGAACAGAGTCAGTTCTCCTAACGTGATGATCACAAATGAAGCTTGTCGAGTGAGAGAATGCCCTGATAGCACACATACATCTGGCAGACGTCTATTTGATGTCTGCATTGACATCTGTAAGACGTTGTTTGCTCGTCTAGAAGACGCCTGTAAGATGTGTATGATTGAGAACGGTTGTAAAAGTGACGTTGAGCAGATGTTTTCCAGATCTTGAACAGACGTACCTGCGCTATCTGAGTGTGGTGTGATGAAGCGTCAGGACTTGCCTGCTCAGGATGAGAGTCTCCTCACCGTTGATCCACACCCGCACCATGTCTCCGTATCTGGAGTTGTAGTAGTTGCTGGCCGTTCCGATCCCGCACCAGATGAACCGACAGTAAGACAACAGAGGCCCCAGACCCAGAAGAAAACAAGGACCTGAATGAAACACGTCACAGCAAACCGGCGGGTTATATACATGTACTGGATGTATACAATACAAATTCATTTAGAGGTCCTTTATGCAGAACTCGGATATGAATGAGGAAAATCAGCCAATAAGAGTTCAGAACACAACAGGTTGAGATGTCTAGAAAGGGACTTGCAACATTTAGGTAAATTCTACACTGAAGATGACTATTAAAAGTATTTAGTCTATACTGTTGGCAAACAATGAACGAATGTAGCAAAGGTGTGCTTCCAGACAGAATTCAGACTCAGAACTATGCCTTTTACAATATGGGATTTTTATTACAAAAGAATGACATTTTTTCTATAACAAAACTAAAAAAGCAAGAGCAAACATGACTTGCCGTCACAGATGTGTGAAACCTTTCACACCCATCAGCAGAGCAACTGTTCCTATTATCTCCACAATAAGGTAAAGGAAGCGTGTACGGCGTGCACGTGTGGAGATGAAGCAGAAGTTACTCACCGGGTATATGAGACGTGTCTGTCTGGTGATGTCTGATGGCCAGCAGCAGGAAGATAAACAGCAGTAGTAACGTGACTGTGGATCCAGGTAGGGGTCCGGCGGCTCTGTCAGTGCCGTTACGAGCCCCGTGAATCAGAAAATCCACCACGGCCTCACCGTCGAGACGCAAAGGTTTCATTCTGCAGAGCTGGAGCAGTTCGGCTGACATCAGAACACGTGTGTGAAGAAGAGAGTAACGTGTCTGGAGAGCACGCATAGACTTTTATATCGGAACGCTCACATGGGGTGTGATCGGGATCATTCAAAAGTCAAAATAAAACTCGAGCGTGACCTTGCTCTGTGTGCGTGGCCTTCAGCATCACAGTGTTTCCAAAACACCATCAACCCTCAACTGTGCTCAACTCATTAAGACATCAAAGAGCAGAGATGAGAAGCACATCTGCTTCATGTCCTTGAGTCATCCTGCCGCCCCTCCTGCTCAACAAAACACTACACAGAGGCCATCATTTCACTCTTCATTGCAGCAGATCATTCCATCAAATGGAGAGCAAATGGAAACTTTTGCTCAAAGTAATTCTCCTCCTGAGAAAAAGAATGGTCAGAATGGTCACAAATGTTAGAGTTTCAGAAGAGATGTCAACAATGTGTCAAACTGAGCTCAGATTGGTGAATATTATTGAAAATAATAACATTTCTCATCATTTCCAATCTACATCTTCATAAAACCGAACAACGGCAGTACCCATTGACTGGTTTTCTGTTTGTACTATGGACGTCAATGGGGTTCAATGTTGTCCAGCAATCAACATTCCTCAAAATATCTTCTTCTTATGTTCTGGAGAAGAAATAAAGTCATATAGGTCTGAAATGATAAAAGTTTCATTTTTTTTGTGATCCATCGCTTTCGAAAGAAAAGCTCTGACTACTTTATATTGCTTCATCTTTTGTTATGTTCTGTAAACTGTTTCGTGGGTGTGAGTGACTTTATTGCACAACCATCTGTGATGTTACTTAAGTGTAATATGTGTAATTCTTTGCTTTCTGAATGTTTTTGATGTGTGAGTCTGTAAGCATGTACATTATTCACTGCAGGCATTTGATGTTTTTGCACCATTAGATTTAACACAACAACAAATTGTTTCAGTGAACACAGAAGCTATTTTGTGTCTCTTCAGTTTTGCCATTGTGTGTCTTCTTCAGAATCCGAGACGATATGAATTCACAGAACGCCCACTTTCATTTGTGAAGAATTTCTGGAAACAAGCAGACATGTGTGAGCGCCGTCAGTGCAGATGCATGGAGCTCTGTGTGAAGAGAGACGAGTGTGTGTGTCTCATACAGTATGTGTACATGTGGATAATGTCCACTGCACATTCATGAGAATTGAAATACATATGATATAGGAATATTATGATCATATTTCACCCACGTTATGTGTTTCCATCACATGCATTTGATTGACTGTATTACAGAAGAATAACAGATTTGCCAATACTTTATGGCGCTAAACATGTGGTTAAAGTGCGAGACTAGTTAACTAAATGTTGTTGGTTACTGTATTCCCCTTGAGTATGAAACTGAACCTCGGGTAACTCTAGCAGGACTTTACTGTACTATAAATCACTTTGAAAACATCTGCCAAACAACAAATGCATATTAAAAAAACTGTCAGTTCTGGTCCTTGATTCTGATTGGCTGAGCCGAGTTCTAAGCCGTTATAAAATACCCTGATTTATAATGGCTGACCGCATTACTTTGGCTACACATCATTTTATTTACTTTACTTTATTTTATAAATGCAATAAGCCCGTGAAGCAGTGGGTTACAGTGCATTTTATAACAGCTTAAGGGTTTAAATGACTCCGCTTCGTGTCGTGCAACAACGCCCTTAGCTGTTATAAAATGCACTGTAATCCACTGCTTCACGGGCTTATTGCTTAAATAATTACGGTTGTTCAGAAGAGAATCATTTACTTTTATGCATTTAGCAGACGCTTATATCCAAAGTGACATACATTGCTTTATATTATTCATTTGTATCTGAGAATGTGCAATAGCTGGAATCTAACCCATGACCCTGTGTTGCTAGCGCCTTGCTCTTACCACTGAGGCACAGGAAAGCTACCAAATCTCTTGGTGGTCCGCTTCAACTCTTTGACCCTTTCATAAAGACTTTAAACGCTTTGAACATGCAGTCACAAAAAACATTAGCAAATCAGGACTCTTTGGAAATCCAGGGCATCTCATGATGAAGAAGAGATCATTTTATGAGGAAGGAATGTCTCACTGAGAGAAACAAGCAATCTTTAATTCATCAGAGAACAAAATGTCCCTCCGCACACTGAAGGCCACGTCACTTAAATGTGTCACTTGAATACGGTCTTTGTGATCCTCGGGTTTTGAAATTCTACAGATAAGTTGTTTGTCCCTTGTGGCAAAACTGTGGGCAGGGGGCAGGAGAAGCGGGAGATGTGCATACTTTCCAACAATACATTTAGAGATCACTTAAATGTTTTTTTGTATCAGGACTTCCAAGAAAGTTGTGTTAAGAAAAACTTTGACAGTTATGACCGGTAAATATCTACGAAATGAAAATCAATATTGAGAAACAGTATATCAGCAGTTTTGTGAGAATGTCTCATGTTTTTCTTTCTTTCATTGTCTGGTCAGATTGTCTGTTTGCTGCTATACACCAGCATTCGGAGAAGAAAACGTGTTGAGGTCCACTTGTGTGATGCAGCATGGCCGTTGTGGGTGGATGTCTGTTCGGTTTCTCACGAGTAGTGCCAAATGACTGAGAATGACTGCAATGTTTGAGATGTGGTGAACAGGGAGAGAAGCCAAACCACATCCTCTTATCAAAAACAAGTAATGTCCACTGGACTGACCCTCTGAGTGCCTGTTACATAAAAATCTCTGCAAATATAGCAGTTATCACATTTCCATCAAACTGTATAATAAATCTTCTGTGGTTTCATTTTGAAAGGTCAAAACTTTTTTTTGAAATGACAATTTTAGTTTATGTTTATTTGTATGCTGCAATAATACAATTAGCATATTTTTATTTATATTTGAGAATCCTAGTGATAACACAAAAGATGATATTCTTTAAAGCTGCTGGAGAATTGGTGTACCACAAGGCTTAGACTTGGGCGCTTTTTCATTCTCCTGGTACATTCACCCTTAAAGAAAAAGTTTCCTGAAAATAGAAAAACTTGCTCCGAATTCATATTTGTTTCTTCTTCTTAACACAAAGAAAAAGTTCATTTAATTCAACCAAAAAATCCTAGAGTCTGATTGCTATGGCATCAATTTTGATGAAAAAACGTTTTCATTTTCATAGTAAAATCAAGATTATCGTCAACTAGTGTGAATTCATTTTGCTTCTCATTTTTAATCCATGAGCATGCAATGTTTTGGACATGTCTTAACACTTATTTAAATGGATTTTTCATGTTATAATAAGCTTATGCTTAAACTTCGGAACTTTGATGTAAGGACACTCAGTATCTATACTAGGCTGACTTAAAATAAGCTAAGGACATAAAGGGTTTCAGGTGAAATAGTGTATTTTTCTGGCAAAAACCACACAGCACAGAGGTAACGTGCATTTCTTGTTACTCATTTGAAGAATTAATTATTTTGACCTATCCAGGCATAATTATCTTTCTGAAAAAATCCTTTCTGAACTCAAACGACCTCTACAACCCCCGCCCCCCCCCTCAACATAACCACACACTACAGAAAATGTTTAGTTTCTTGCTTGCGTGCTCACACAATCTCAACCAATGAGCTCGGCTCGGCTTGGATGTTTTATTTGGCACTGACCTACAGCTGCAGGGCAAAACACAACAGACTACTAAAATGTATCAGAGATTAGAGGGGATTCTCACTTCTCTTTATGCACGTCTGCTTATGCATGACAAAACCACACTGATTTTATTGTTGTTATAATATGAATTATTTATCAAACACTGCCATGAAGGAAAGAAGAAATCCTGGAGTGACCAGCCTTTGCATTTCAGGAGATCAAATGATATAAACAGTATCTGAATTTGAGTGGACACACCGTTCTCTTAACCACTGACATTTACTCACTGTGACATGAAATCACCTTGGAGCTGAAACCCTTTTTTGTTGGTCTGTCTTGTTCCATTTTGTCATTGTTTTTTATTGCATATTTTCAAATTTACCATGGTTTCATGTTAAAAAGAGATTTTATAAGCAGTGCTGTCATAAATAAATGAAGTTCTCATTTTTGTATTGAACGGTCTGTTTTCTGTTACCTGTTTGTAACCTTTGTCACTGTACTGTTTATGATTTTATACTTTCTTACCCCAGATTTCAGTATCATTGTACATCTCTGTGTAGCTTGCAACACACATTTGCAATTGAAGATTTTCTCCAGATGACTTATCAAACAGTGGACTGTTGACATCTGAAGTAAGTGGCTCTCAGTCATTGGCTGATGTGGAAGATTATGGACAGCCCACGGTCATGCTGAAGAATGAACTTGACTGCATATAAATCAGGTGACCTCACAGGCGGTGCCTTCTTCTTCTCCTCCAGTAGCGCCTCAGAACGACACAAATCTCTCAGACCGTGCTCTCAACAACCACTTCGATTGTCCTGAAACATCATTTCTTCTCAGTCTCTTTGGGAATTTGTCTGTTTTAGGAGTCAGCGAGAAGCCTTCAGATTGTGCAACGGACAGTTTTTCAGTTTGGGGAAAGGATGTTGGATCCGTTGGATGAGTTGAGGAGAAGCGGAGGCTTCAGACGATGTGGTGGTCAGTTGTCCTGGCAGGTGCGTTTGGTGCTGTACAGCGTGTGTGTTCTGACGCTGATGAACTCGGCCGGTCTGGTACTGCTCCTGATTCAGCACACAGAGATGTGGACTCATGTGATTGAGGTGGAGAGACAGATGGTGGAGATCTCTCAGAGCTCTGTGGTGGAGTTTCTGACACCGGTGAACGAAGATGAAGCCAAGTATCAATATTCCAGGAACAAGCGCAGTCGGCAGCATCGAGGGACGAGGCCCATAACAGAAGACGAGGCCGGTCCGGACGAGGAACTCATGAGAGATGTTCAGTATCAGCATCACCGGGAACCTGAGCAGCTTGTCCAGCACAAAACAGAGGAGCAGGATGGCATGATGATGATGATGACCTACTCCATGGTGCCAGTAAGACATTCCTGTTCAATGTGACCATTCCTAACCAAAGGGCACCTAGCAACCCGTCAAAACACCCTAGCAACTGAATAATATTGTTCAGAACACCTTAGTGAATTTATAGGCCACTTCACAGGATATAAACACTAATAAAACCTTTGAGGATATGCGTTTAACCTTTTGATTCAATTATAGATGTTCTGTTTTTTCGTATTTTGTTCGTACATTTGTTCTTCTGGAGCAGTGTTGGATGAGCGTTGTTTATGTCATACCTGACAACCTTCCATCAGTCTTCCAATCGCACATGAGTTTTAAATAAGATGAATATTATTTTTTGTTCAGTTTTGGATATGTCAATTATTGGTGACATTGTTTGTTCTAGTTCATTGGTGCACGCAGAGTGAAGTCAGACGGCAGTGTCACAGTAATATCTCAATTATGTTTCAGGTGAAAATTCTTCTGGATATTTGCAACAGTTCTAAAGGAGTCTGTCTGACCGGTGAGCCTCAGCAGTTTCTTATTATATGACTGATATTTACATCTACTGTTCTCTGATGAGTTTCATTTACTTTCGGCTTCCACAGGACCACCAGGACCACAGGGACTGCCAGGTAGAACACTTTAATCATAAATCACACATAATAAACACATTTATTAAAATATTACACAAAAAGGAATGTGCCTTATGTGATTCAGGAATAGAAAATATCACAGTGTATAAAATGCAGTGAGTATGAAAGTAATCCAATTATTTTAATGAATTTTAAGGCGAAATGTGATGCACAGACACATGTTTGTGATGAATATGAGATGCAACGTATTCATAACATATGAGGTGTATAATTGTGGTGTTTTTCAGTGATTTTTTTGTGTACGGCTGAAACTGTAGGTTTTCCGGGTGTGGACGGAACGCCGGGGAATAACGGAACGGATGGAATTCCAGGGTTACCAGGAGAGCCTGGAGCACACGGGAAACGGGGCAAAAGAGGTCAGCTACTGTACATGAAGAACAACACCATACACATGAATGAATGGATGTAAATGCGCTCTTTTCAAAGGCATCTTTCTTCATTTCCTGAGGACGAGGAGGAGGATTTTATCCATTCAGAGAGATATGAGCTGCGTCTGACAGCAGACAGAGAGATGCCCACACACACTCACCTCATGAATAAACTCTGAAAGGAGCTCTTTGTAACGTGGTGACAAAAAGTATTGGAAAATATTTGTTGATTTGAGACATGATACAGTAAGACTATTTTGAAACCCAGTGGTCATGACTCATTGGTTGGTATTTAAAGTCAAGCGTTACTAATACACAGCTTACATCTTTTAGGTTTTTAGAACACCACCCGACATCTCCAGCACCTGTAATGGGCTGACTGAGTATGATTTTGTGTTTGGTGTGTGCAGGTCCTCCGGGGGAGAAGGGTGACCCTGGAGAGAAAGGAGATCCTGGACCCTCGGGACCTCCTGGAGAGAAGGGTGAAGAGTCAAATGATGTCCTCAAAGAGGGTAAAGAGCTCAGTACGCCGTTGCGTATTTCAGCATCTGTTTAAGACTGTAAAAAGAATCAAGAAAACTTCTGCATGTGTCTGTTACAGTTTTTATGTGTATGAGACATGAATTCATTCAATCTGCAGGGCCACCGGGACCTCCAGGCATTGCTGGACCACCCGGTCCTCCAGGTCCACCCGGACCCCAGGGACCACTGAGACACAGAAATCACAGATCACATCCTCATATGGGGAAAGAGTCTATGGGTGAGTCCTGCCAAATTATATGGGTTATTAATAAATGAGATAATAAATTCCACGATAGCAAAGATGATCGGTTTAATGTCGACTCGATTGTTAAACGAATGTTTTCCCCATTAAATCAATTATTATTACTTTCTTTGTTATTATTTAAATTGTGAAGTGAGGGCAGTGGGTTTCATATATTGTGTGATCATATGTACTATGTGTGTACTTCAGACATACAGATGTATTGAAGGAAATCACATGACAATTTAGAGAATGAGAATGAAAGATATCAAGGATTTTAAGCAACAGTGTTATACAGTATGAGGATGTTCAGCCAGTATTTGGTCTTACATTTTACTTAAACGTCCTGTCGCATTTTCCTCTATGAATGATTATATTTATTTGTTGTTTGAATTTGAAACATAAATACAATCATGATTTTCAGTAATATAACAATGACCAAAATACCTTAATGTGATACTAATAAAATGTGATATTTTTTTAATGCAGAATTTGGGTGTGAAATAACTGGACATTAAACCATCTGTGAAACGACGTTTTTTGTGTCTAGCTTTAAAATATGAGCTCTCTGGTTTTCTTTAGGTCTCCTCAATTCAGTCCCAAACGATGACATCATCGGTCAGAAACTGCCAGCACGGAAGATCAACGGTACAGTAACGTGTACTCCTCATCACAGTTCACATGACATGAACAGTACACGTGATGTCACAGTGCGTGTTTGTGTTTGTCAGATTGTGTGATAAAGTCGGTGCTGAACCCCAGACATCTAATGAAAATGAGCGACACGTTTGGAGCGTGGATGATGGACACAGCTGCTCAGGATGACGAGAGAATCTGGGTGGCAGAACATTTCTCAGGTACTGAAGAGAGAGAGAGAAGAATGACGCCACACTGTTGTTTGAAAGAGTTGACAAACCTTTCACATCCGCTTCTACAGGTCGTATCATGAAGGAGTACAACAGCATCGCAGCGTTCCAGAACAGCACCTTTCAATCCATTGATGTCAAGAAGGTTTTCCAAGGATGTGGTCACGCTGTATACAACGCATCCATATTCTACCACATCGCTGGGACATCCAATATCGCAAAGTAAACTTCTTGGCTCATGTTTTTTTAGACCCCCAGCACTGACACAAAATACCAAGTTTTTTAAAAATCCCTACCCCTATGAGTTCATCATAAAATATATATTAAACCAGATCAGATGTACTGAATGAATGAGTGTTTGGAGCGGTAATAATCAATATTTATATTTTCTCCCACATTTTAGAGTAATGGTAAACTCATCAAAACTACCAAATATCACAAACATTTACTATAGGATTTAGAAATGCATCGTCACTACAATTCTCCACTGAGAATGGTCCACTCAGCCTTATATCTGCTGATGCTGAATCTGAAGTTTAATTTCATATTTCTTTCTGAATGTTAATAATTGATTTCACGAGTTCACCTATGCAGATAATAAATGGTTAGCAGAAGTGTAAAAGGTATGCGTGTTTGGCGTGCTGTCCGGGGAGCGGGCTCCGAGCTCGCCGGTTCCTTCTGAACCCGGAACACTCCCCCCGCTAGGGTGAGTGTCCAGAGCTCGGAAACGGCCCGAACCCAGAGCCAACCCCCCGGATTCTGCTAACAGGTGAGTTCGGGGGAGAAGCTGGGGAGGTGGGGTGGGTGTTAGAAACAGAAGAGATGTCGCAGGTAAGAGGTCTTGCTTATTTATAGGCTGGCTCGCTTAGCAGGTAGAGTGGAAGCTATGATTACTGATTGTGAACCAGCCGGGTTTGATTATATGCTCCGGCTCCTCCCGAACTTTGTTTATAAAACATCATTTCACGAGTTCACCTATGCAGATAATAAATGGTTAGCAGAAGTGTAAAAGGTATGCGTGTTTGGCGTGCTGTCCGGGGAGCGGGCTCCGAGCTCGCCGGTTCCTTCTGAACCCGGAACACTCCCCCCGCTAGGGTGAGTGTCCAGAGCTCGGAAACGGCCCGAACCCAGAGCCAACCCCCCAAAGGCGTAGAACTAGACAGCAGCCGGACAGCGCATACCCCCCAAAGGCGAGGCTAGAGGCTGCGTGGTGTGCGAGTGGGTAGTTGATGTGAGCTCCGGCGAGAGTGGATGGAACTGCGGTGCAAGGGATGACACTCTTGATGGGGCAAGTTCCTGCTGTGAAGTGGATGATAGCTGGCCTGATGAGTTGAAATAGCTGGGTTGGAAATGGTAACTGATTCTTTTGTATGAGAGGGTGTGTAGGCAGGGCGAGCCCCCTGTGGGTGGGGAACTTGGGTGGGAAGGGCTGAGGAAGGTTGTGATTGCTGCGGCAGAGCACTAGGAAGAAGCACGGGCCCCTGCGGGGGCGGTCGCTGCGGCGATACTGGCTTCGGGAAGGAAGGTGAGTGGGAGGATTTGGATAATGGTTGTGACTGCTGCGGCAGAGCACTGGAGGAAGCACGGGCCCCTGCGGGGGCGGTCGCTGCGGCGATACTGGCTTCGGGAAGGTGACTTGGAGGGGTTGGATAGAGGTTGTGACTGCTGCGGCAGAGCACGAGGAAGAAGCACGGGCCTCTGCGGGGGCGGTCGCTGCGGCGATACTGGCTTCGGGAAGGTGGCTGGGAGGAATTGGATAGAGGTTGTGACTGCTGCGGCAGAGCATGAGGAAAAAGCACGGGCCCCTGCGGGGCAGTCGCTGCGGCGATACTGGCTTTGGGAAGGTGGCTGGGAGGAATTGGATTAAGGTTGTGTCTGCTGCGGCAGTGGACGAGGAGGAAGCACGGGCCCCTGCGGGGGCGGTCGCTGCGGCGATACTGGCTTCGGGAAGGTGACTGGGAGGGATTGTATAAAGGTTGTGACTGCTGCGCCAGAGCACGGGATGAAGCGCAGGCCCCTGCGGGGGCGGTCGCTGCGGCGATACTGGCTTCGGGATGGAGACTGGGAGGGATTGGACGGTGGTTGTGACTGCTGCGGCAGAGCACGGTAGGAAGCACGGGCCCCTGCGGGGGCGGTCGCTGCGGCGATACTGGCTTCAGGAAGGTGACATGGTGAGGGATTGGATTATGGTTGTGACTGCTGCGGCAGAGCACGGGGACGAAGCACGGGGCCCTGCAGGGACGGTCGCTGCGGCGATACTGGCTTCTGTAGAATTGTTGTCTGCTGCGGCAGAGCATGAGTTTGCTGCGTGAGAGTATAGAAAGCATTGGCCCCTGAGGCTTCTGATGAAACGCTTTTGCTGCGTTGGATCGTTGGGGGAAAACAGGGCTCTGGCCGAACTGAGGGTGGCTGGGGATTTTTTTTTTTAGTTGATACTTAGATGAGTCTAGTGATGAGTGTCCGGTGGGCTTCTCTGATGAGGGCACGGTCAGACCTGATGTAAGTTTTGAATGCTTCAGATGACCAGCGTCCGAGCGCTTGAATCTGAAGTTGTGAAAGCCCCTTTTTTGATGCTGTAGTTGCTGCGCCAATGCGGAAGGAATGACTAGAGAAATGGTCTGCTGGAATGCCGGAGTGGAGCAAAACTGACTTCAGGTGTTTTTGGAACCAGAAGCGTGTGACGGGTAGGTTTGAATCGTCTACGAAGAGCGGTTCGGATGGTGATTTGACTTGAGATCTTCTAAAACGGAGGTAGGCTACGAGGGTTTGGTATGGCTGGAGTGGAGTTTGAAGATTGAAGATGTAGATAAAATGTCCTCTTCTGGCTTGATCTGTCTTGCTTTGCTTGATGAAAAAGGAGATTGTTTCCGAATCGAGCACTGATAGATCTGAAAAGTTGGGATGAATTGCGGGATCGTAATTTGCTGTGGTGGAGATTTCCGAACATCGGAGAAATCCAAAGAAAGCCAGAATGAACATGGCATCTAGCGTGCGAGCTGTATGTTTGGAGTGGTATCCTCTGCGAAGGGTTGTAATACATTTGCTCAAAATTTCTATAGTGATGGGTTGTCTAGCATCTGGGAGGGCGGGTCGGTTTCTCTGGATGCCTTTTATAAGCATGGAAGCTTGGGAGCTGGCTATGACTGGGGAAGGGGCATTGAAAATTAATTTATGGAAAAATTGGATTCCGCTCAAGTATCCTTTAATTGAGCTTGCTTGAAGATTTTTAATGGTACTTAGGAAGGAGATAAATGACGTGATGGAGAGGAGAGAGAAATCTGGGAAGGGGAGGTTATAGGTGTGGTGAAATACTTTGAAGTTTCTCCAGGCTGTGAGATAATGCTGTATGGTCCTTGGGGAGACAGCTTGAATGATGGCGTCGAGTGAAACGTCCAGCATGGCTTTTAAAGGGTGATTTAGATGAAGATCAATTCGGAATATGGAGGTACAGGTGTTGGATAGAGGTCCGCATCCGGCGCTAGCTGCCTGAATTTCTGCTAGAATCTGTGCCCTGATGTTGCTGGACACTGGGGGCGGTTCCAGGACCGGGGCGTTGATGGGCACCGGCATAGGAGCTGCTGAGGCCAAAGAAAATTGAGGGCGGGCCTGAGGCAGAGCGAGGAGGGAGGGAATTGCGGCCGCTGGAGCAGCTGACGGAGGAGGCCTTGCGATAGAGGCGGCATCCAGGGCGGGGGCTTGAGGGAAGGAGGGATGGCCGAAGCTCTGGGGGAGGTAAGGGAAATTTTGAGCCGGGGCCTGTGTCGCTAACGGAGGCGGTCTCACGTTAGTGGATGACATTGGCGCCGCTGGCCAAGAGCTTGCAGATGTGTGGGGAAAAGGTTGAAAGCGATCTGGAACCGCATGCTGAGGCAGGCTCGTTGGATGTTGTTGGTTGAAGATGGTGGGGGCGGGCCGAATTTCCAGGGAAGCCGCGGGGAGAGGAGTATGTAGCGGCTCGTGCTGTTCATCCGGCGCGCGGCCCAGACTGGCCGAAATCCTTCTGCGACGGGCTGGGGTTTCCCTGACATGCCCTGCTGATGCGGCGGAAGGCCCTGCCCGGGCTGAAGGAGGCCTGGAAGCCTGAACCGGCTCATTAGCAACTTCCTGTTGCGGGGAAGATCTGGCTGGTGGGTGTTCTGACTGCAGCGCGACGTAGATGTCGTACAGCTCGGTTTTGCTCAGCCGGCTGCTCAGGTTCACATCCCGATTGGACAGTGCGAGTCGCAGTCCTGCGACTGTCCACTTCCCGATGGCT
Organism: Triplophysa bombifrons; assembly: GCA_029783895.1. NCBI lineage: Eukaryota > Metazoa > Chordata > Actinopteri > Cypriniformes > Nemacheilidae > Triplophysa > Triplophysa bombifrons. The sequence goes on along the minus strand of JAPMJR010000051.1, from coordinate 9,454 downwards.
GGGATTACTGAGTGCGCCGAGGCGTATGATGACGCCGGTGAGGAGGACGGGGGCCTAACCTGGCTCTGTAAGGAAGAGCGGTTGCGTTTGGAGGCCTGACGAGTCGTTCGGCTTTGCTGGCGGCCTCGTTCTTGTTCTGCCGGTTGGGATGTAGCTTCCGGGCTTAGGATGGAACGCTGCCGAGCGCTCGAAGAGGCCGGAGTATCTTGCTGGATTGGGCTGGCGTTAACAGCGGATTCGTGGGTCTCAGACATGTTAGAAACAGAAGAGATGTCGCAGGTAAGAGGTCTTGCTTATTTATAGGCTGGCTCGCTTAGCAGGTAGAGTGGAAGCTATGATTACTGATTGTGAACCAGCCGGGTTTGATTATATGCTCCGGCTCCTCCCGAACTTTGTTTATAAAACATCATATAATGAGTATTAATATTGAACATCAAACTGCTGATGTTTCTAAACATGTTCTAGATACAGATTAATTTTCCAGTCCTCTTTTGACTGACGGCCCTGATCATCCTGTTTTCAAACTATCGGCGCATCTGGAATAGGTATCACGTTGCAACTAAAATGATCGTGTTTAAATGAAAAGTGTTGTATGTCCAGGTTTGACCTTCGCAGCAAGATGTTACAAACGCTGAGCATCGAGAACGCTCTCTACCACAACCGCTCGTACCTGCTTCATAACTCCAAGACTTATTTCAAACTGGCAGCGGATGAGAACGGCCTGTGGATCATATTTGCCTCAGACACGGACGACAGCATCGTGGTGGCGCGACTACATGAGAAAACATTCTCCATCAGCAGCTACATCAACACCACCTACCCCAGAAGCAAAGCCGGAAACGCTTTCATCGCCTGCGGGATCCTCTACATCACCGACACTAAAGACACGCGGGTGACCCATGCCTTTGACCTCCTGAAGGGGAAACCGCTCAGTGTGGCTTTAGACCTGAGAGCATCTGATGGACTTCTGTCCATGATCTCATACAACCCCCGAGATAAACACCTGTACATATGGGACAGCAGATACGTCAAATCCTACCAGGTTCAGTTTCTCTCTGATGAATAACCCAATCCGTCCGTCACGTCATCATTCTGTCGTGTCATGTTATGACTGTGTGTCTGCAAATAATCCTGCATGCTTCAGTTGCTTCCATGCGCTTAACCAATCGGCCTTCCTTTCTCCGGTGGATCGAGTGTTTTAAACTGGCCGTACAGTATACAGTGATGACAAAATATATATTTAAACGAAGGAACGTCAGTTTCAGGGAGACTACCGACAGCATGCCAGACCACATTATTCTGCCATTGCTTTTAGGATGAGAAGAGAGCAACATGATTTACCCGGCATTTAAATGTCTACATGTCAATTCATTACATTAGAATGATGATGCTCGAGGTTCTTTTTGTTTTGAATACTGTCTATTGTTTGATCATTTGAAACCCAAACATTTTGTCCTTGTTCTGTCTTTATATAAAAATGTTATCTAATGCAATAGCAATCATGCATTTCCAAACCCTTTTTTTATGGCCACTGTATTTATTTATTGTTACCATTAACAGTTTGAAGTGAACATTTCCTTTATCAATATAGTGCGTTGTGTCTCTGAACAATGAATCTCTGTGTCAATTGAATTTTTTGTGTTTTTATTTACAATACCCAAACTCCAGTTAGGTTCTAACAAAATTGATGTTGTTAAAAGTTCTTAAGTCAGCAGCGCTCACAACACACTGAATGTTTGGAAACATGTGAGGCAGGACTTCATCTGTTGGGAATGGATTGGATGGTGAAGAGTGGCCATACCGTAGCATGTATGGGATTATGAAGGACTTTTATTTTTGGATTAGATTAGGACGATTTTAGAGCACACTAGACAACACTGCCTCGAGAACCACTTCACATTAACTCATGTCTGACATCGGGCCAAAAGAAACGTGTTTTTACATTACGATAAAAGAAGAATGCTAACACGGACTGATGAACTAAACTGTGGGCAGTAAGAATGTGAATGGGCTCAAGTTTTGTCAGTCAAAATATATTCATCAAATACTGTTGCTCACTTTTATGAGATATTATTGATTAGTATGATCTTGCTTGTGGTTACACCTGTTCTGTGTTTTTCTCCTGTAAAGCTGCTTTGGAACAATGCATGTGGTAAAAAAGCGCTCCGTAAATAAATACAATTGAAAATGCTTGATATTGTAAGCATGTAACCGCAAATGCTTGGAAAGCAATACATCCCGAAACATGTCAATGTGAAGATGATGTAGATGAAATGAAAGCGGCTTTGAAATGATCCTCTTCAAAAAACAAATAATTTATTGAGTTTACAAAGGTCAAACTTTGAGCACGACAGAAGTAGCTGTTCCTTCAGAAACATCAGCCAGTGGTTTGAGGCTTTTTACACACGCAGACAGATCAGGCCGTTCAATAAATACACATCAGAGCATCAGGCTCGAACATTTAAACACGTACAGTCGACAGGATGGCCAGCAAATCAGACAGAAACACAAAGATGACTTGAAGAAATACATCACATACATCAAAGCAAATATACTGTAGCACTATTCCAGCAGCTAAAATCAAATCCAGAAAAATAAGAACTAAAAGCATCCTCGTGTTTGTACAAGCAAGATAATTTTTATATTCATCTATGTATATATAGATTTATTTATATTATATATATACTCATTTCAAACTATTTCCACTTTTAGCTACTCGGCCACACACAGCCAGACATTCATGTGTTTACAACAGTTTTCTCTAATCGAGCTTTTCAGCACAAGACTTTATTGTTTCCTCAGTTCTCAGTGCAAATATTCTGAATGGATAAAACATGAACAAAACAAACACGTCAATAAAATAAAACAAAAACCTATTCAGTGTTGCACTTTGTCCCAGACATCGAAAACATACCAGACATTCCTAACGTTAAATATAAATACAAGGAACACAAAAAACAAAGAATATACATTATGTGCAAAAAAAACGTTTTCTTTTAAAAGCTTGAAGAGGTGAAACACGTCATGGCCTCACGTGAAATGTTTTGCAGTTTGGCTGCTACAGAAACAAGCCTGTGTGTGTGTGTGTGTGTGTGGACGGGTGGTGATGGTGGGGGGGTCTCTGGGGCCGTAGCGACGCACCGGACCGCCAGGGTACTGTGCCATTTTACACTCCACAAACACATCAGCAGCCAATGAGAAAAGGTACAGTAAAAAAACAAACCCAACAGCTGGACTCTGACACTGAGAGCAGAAGCACAGTGCTGGTCGTTTGAAATAAAAACACACACACACATTAAAAATGAAGCTTTGAGTACGTTTACACGACACAACCAATAACCCGGGAATGAAGTGCCGTGATTCACACGGCTCATGCATACAGCTTTCCTACCGACATGTTACGTACGGAGCGTCAGACTCTGGGAATGACAGCAGCCCAGAGACCTCCTGCACGCTCCTTTCTCTGCGTCTATCATGGGACGGGGTTAAGATGTTCAGCAGCGTGAGATTCCTACGGTTCACTGAAACGCGGAGGTGCCCATGAAAGCGTTCCTGTCCGCCACGCTCTTAGAGGATCTGGAATATACTGGCTGGAATGTTGTAGCGGTCGGGAAGCACTCGCATCTTCAGCGTCCCATCGGCTCCGCAGGTGAAGATCCGATTCCCCGGGCAAGTTTCCACCTGCATCACGCCAGCGCCAATGTTTCTGAAGATGGACTGTTTAGCGTGCTCGGCGCTGAAGGAGTGCATGAGGCCGTGACCCGCTAACTTCCACACCTGGACCAGGAACACAACTGGTTAATGAATCAAAAAACTCTAAACTGTACTGAATATATATAAATATTTACACTGTATCTAAAAAACTGTGCAGTTGACCACCACTATATAAATGCATACAACCTAAAGCCTTCAGTACAAAAACTACAGCAACCATAGTTTGTTTGCCTTTACTTGTAGTCAAACAAAATAACCCACGGTTCCACAGATACCATATGTGTGGTGAAACTATGGTTATATCATGGTCATGTATCCACATGGGTTCTATGTACCTTCATGTTTCCCTCGGCCGAGCCGGTGACGAAGAAGTCCTCTGTTGAGTCCATGGCCAGAGCTTTGATGGCTGAATCGTGCGCCTGAAACGTGTGAAGCAGCTGTCTCTGACGGATATCAAAGATACACACAAAGCCTTTCCTGCCGCCCGTGATGATTAGTTGCTGTTTAGGAGCGTACTGAAGAACCGTCGCTCCGTTCTCGTGGCACTGGAACGCTGAAAAACAAAGAACGACAGAGAGTGCTATCATAACCCAATGACAACACCTGTCAGGGCATCACGTCACGTGAAACAGATGTATTTCATCTCTCCATCAGACCGCCCTCAGAAATCCTGATGAACGTTTGCTTGTCCATGTTTACACCTCAACATTCATGATGAACAATGGTACGAGGATCGACATGTTGGAAAGCACATTGAAGAGTTTGTGAACTCACCGTGTATCATAGTGTTACTGGGCGAGACCAGAGTGTCCCATAAACAAACATTTCTGTAGAGGAAAGAGACAGATTGTCATATCAGGTATTAAAGTCAAATAAAAACAAGGCAGATTTTTAGTAGCAAAAGCACATTTAATGTTTTGTGTATACTGAAGAGGTTTCATACTCGACAGTTGTTTGGATTGGTGTTTGTACGAAACGTGTGAAAAAGTTTGACAAACTTTGAAACTAACATGAAACAAATGTTTATTGCGTATGAAGTTGTCTTGAAATGTAAAGTGAGGTCAAGTAAAGTTTTGTAGGTCATTTTGTTTCCAGTGAATGATGTCTCTGACCTGCCGTCATTGGACTGTCCCGCTGTTGCGATCAGACTGGAGGATGTGATGAAGGCAAAATCTCCACAGCTTTTACTGTGACACTGCCAACTCTGACACACACATACACACACACACACCCGTTATTGTTTCATTTCAGGAATTTGTTTGTAAATTAATTTTAATATGAATAAGTGTTCAGAATCGACTGACAAAATGACAAGAGTACACGTCTGTACATTCTACACAAAGACAGACAGCACATGCTGCTTTTGTCTGAAATATCTGATTGTCATTACATTTAAAATAATGTTATTAATGCTTTTGAAAGTGTTTTGACTGAAGCATTCATATAGGACACTGTAGTGGAGTAGGCGGGACGAGACCGTGAGTAGAGGCCGGTGAGTGAGTGTTAATGAGGGTCTCGTATCACGGAGGAGATCTGGAGCATAAGAGAGCGAGCGACCGGACCGTCGAGGAGAGAGGACCAGGTCTGGGTTTATGTTGTGGTTTGTTATATTCGCCGGAAGTCATCCGTGAGGGGCTGTACTTCCTGTATTTGTTTGTTTATTTTATTAAAATTTTATTTAAAATAAACAAACAAATACAGGAAGTAAAATGTCGGCAGCCACCTCACGGTCGACTGCCGGCCAAAAGAACATACATACAAACAAAGTAAAAAGACATCCGGCAGCCCCTCACGGACGACTGCTGGCGAATAACAAACCACAACATAAACCCAGACCTGGTCCTCTCTCCTCGACGGTCTGGTCGCTCGTCCTCTTATGCTCCAGATCTCCTCCGTGATACGAGACCCTCATTAACACTCACTCACCGGCCTCTACTCACGGTCTCGCCCCGCCTACTCCACTACAGACACACAACGACAGTTTTACTTTTGAGGAAAAATCAAGGTTCTTACCAAATATGGTTTTGGGTTTGAAGACGTCTGATTGACCTGCCAGAGGCTCAGAAATCCCTCTCCATCTGCAACACCACACTGACACACACAAGATATAAAATAAATCTCACTGAAACATACATATTCCATTCTTCTTCCACGTGACATTTTACTTCTGTTGAGAAGATGAAAAAATCAAGTATTTGGAGCACACATGTTTATTAGTCTTTGTGTTAATAGACTGATGTGTTTCTGATGTCTGCATTGGATCTTCAGGGCTTCAGTAACGGCGTGTAATAGATTTTCTGAGAGTTTATGTTAACAAAAATGTTTAAGTACCTTGTTTCCCTGTGAGTTGAAATAGAGACGCGTGACTCGAGCGTTTCCCGCCTGTCTGAAACAAATGAGCTGCTGTGGACGATTCCACTCGAACATCCTCACACTGCCATCCTGAGCCCCCGTCATATCTACACACACACACACACACATCAGTGTGCAGTTTACAGCTTTAGTTATAGTTGTGTGTGTAACAGTGTTTGTGTGGATGAGACTCACAGTATTGATAGATGGGGTGAGATGTCATTCTCTTCACATTGTTCAGATTCCTCTTCATGATCTGACACACACACACACACACACCATCAATAAATCAACACAACTATATATGACTGTAACCGTTCAGCAATAACAGCACCCATCCACTGCAAATATTGATATATATCCTTCTTTAAGTTCTATAGCACATTCATCAAAGTAAAATAGTTATTTATGTAAGAATCGATTCACTGTCAATCATATTTCTTGTCTACAGTGAAGCAAAGAGGATACTGAGATCACATGATTCATGTTGATACATATGAAGTTCATGTCATCAGACGTTCATGCTTCATTCTCTCCTGCGATTCAGCTCACGGCTTGGATAGAATTATAACAGGTCTTTATCAAGCGTGATGACGCAGGTCTGTACCTTGGCTTTGTAGGACTGTCTGCGGTCGACTTCACTACTTCCAAACGCTGTTATCAGCTCAATACAGACTCATCATGAGCTCTGTTGAGACCACAGCTGTCTGTGTGTTTGTCTTCGGATGATAAGACTCTTCACCAGCATCACATTCACTACTACACCAAATGTCTACACAAGGATAGCAAAACCTGACATCATTCATTATGTGTCGGCCCGCGCTCAGTCAGCGCTTCGTCAGATGGAAACTCATTATGAGACTAACTGAACCACATCTGTTTGAAAATGATGTTGTGGTTTTGGTGTTTGGTGAATAGTCCGGTATACAAACAATACACATCTATGACAAGTGCCCAGAAAGATATGAAAGTAAACTTGTGTGTATTCATTACGCACATTATTGACATCTGACTGGACACTCTAATAGCAAGAGTCTTGTTTCAACTGATCGATATCAATATTATCCCAACAGCTGGTTTGCTGATAAATGCTGCTTTGATATTTTGCTTAAAATTTACAGTTAAGTTGTTTTTGTTAATGCGTTGCGAACATAAACTAACAATGAGCAATATTGTCTTACAGTATTTATTGATCACTGATAATATCACTGGCAATACAATTCTTCCTATAAGTTCACGGTGCTTTAACTAATGTTAACATATAAGTTTTTTAGAATCTATTAGTAAATGTTAAAGTTAATGTCAATAAGGTGAATAAATACTGTAGAAGTATTGTTTATTGTTAGTACATGCTTGCTAATGCAATACCTACAGTATATACTAATGTTAACAAATACAAGTGTTATTTAATGCTACCAATGATAACGTTTTTATTTAATTTTTATTACTTATATTTCTTATGAACAAAATAAGAATTGTCAATGAATTGTGTTGTGTTGGGTCTATAAGCGTTTCAACATCCTCCACTCCCAGGGCTCAAGTATACAGAACATTGTTTAGGACCTGGAGGATTTTTCCAAAATAACAGCAGTCACTGATCGTCCATGTAGAATCTAGCTCACAGAAAACTTCTGTTATTAGTGTGTGCTTATGTAAACATCAGTTTTGTCAAAATATTCATGTTCATTCAGGGCAGTCCTTAAAAATCTAAATGCACCAATTTAAAAAACACACTTTTCTACTTCTCAAGAGTCTGTAAGTGAAGTTCTGAGCAGAACTGTTTGTGCCAGACCTCTGCTCATCATATCTATTCAGAAAGACACACGCGATACACAAGTCTGTGCGTGACAAACATACCACACTGGCACCCATGCTGGTCTGTCCACTGCCCAGCCAGGGCATAGAGGAGGACGCTGCCATCTGCTGAGGAGTGAAGGGACCGCCGCTGGCCTGAGCGATGTTAGTGTGAGAGGAACGGTAATCCACATCATCAGAGCTATACACACACAAACACGCACGTTCATATAACACTTCCCAATGAACTCAATGACACACACACACACACACAGACGGACCTACGAGACTCCTTGTCAAAGTCTTCTCCGATCCAGGTGAACGGTTGAGCCGCGAGCAGCGTCGACACGTCCACTTCCTGAACATCATGAGTGGACGCCAGCACGATTTCATTCGTGTTCGCCTGAGAGAAACAACACACACGACATTTCAAACAGTGTCCTTATGAAGTATGTCAAAGGTCACCAAGAGGTCATCATGAATTTTAAATTAGGACAATGTTAAGGTCAGAGTTCCTACACATGAAATTCCATACTTATCCAGAATATTTTTCAGATCATGATTTTTAAATCAAGTTGTTTTCATGTATATTATTATAACATCTTGCCAAATAATCAGCGGACTGTTATACTGTTACTAACACCAAACCAAGACATGTTCAACACAGAACATTTTATGGCAATGAAATAACTGTAAACCTTCATCCCACAGCAACCGAAGGATTGTGGAATATAATTCATTAATGAACATGAAAAGAGAATAAAAGTCCATTAGCTTGATTTCAAAATTTGATGACATCAATCCGGGCTGTACGCATGATTTTAGAAATATCGAGGTCCAAAAAGTTTGAGCTACATGTGTGCATTTAGAACAATTGGAGTGTATATTAGATAACAATAGTTAAGGCCATGTCTGTCTTTTGATGTTCATCAGTGATGAGTAAACACATGGCCAATCATCTATTTTTATTCCAATATTGCCACATTGAAGTACAATTAATCTTCAAGAGCGTTTGGGTTTGGAATTTCAAATGCTACAGACAAAGACATCAAATTACAAAAGTTGCAGACACTTGTTTTTTTTTCATAAAAATAGTTCAAATAATACAGAAGAGAATTAAAGAACAAGAATTCATTAAATGCGTTTGAACACATGTCTTCTGACCTTGTTAAAGGCAAAAGCCATGATGATGTCTGACTTTGTGGATGATTTTGGCTTTTCCTCCTGGGTAACCCATGTCAGCCTCCACCTGTAACACAACACACACAGTGTCATATTGCTGTGAGTCATGTCACAATCACACACACAGAGCGAGCGAGAGGTTTATTGTCATGCAGGTCAGATCATGTCCACACCTCCTCACATGACAGAGCACTGCTTTCATTAACGCTGAGTGATTGGTTAACCCGTGACGATTAGTGAGGGACGGCAGTGCAGAGTTAGGACTCATGTGTGTGTGTGTGTGTGTGTGTGTGTGTGTGTGCGATGAGAGCGGGATAACAGAGGACACAAGCTGACGGGGTTTCACAGAGATCGGCTCTCGTTCTGTGTCTCAGTACCTTGTTGGTTTTGCAGAGTCCAGTAACCCAGTTTT
>JAPMJR010000050.1:127500-217500 GCA_029783895.1 Triplophysa bombifrons | reverse complement strand
TTATTTCTGAAATCTGATTAGTTGATTTAAATGTTGTCCCAGGGTCAACATGATGTTGTTCTAAGGATATCAACCACTTGGCAAAAACAGAAGAGCATGTTATCTGCAGCTCATTTACAGTTGTTTAGCATTGTTATGACATGTTTTCCAATACTTTGAACAATTTTCATAAACTCTTAACACCGTTATGACAACATCTGGCTGTGTAGGCTATACAATGAACACATTTCTTGTAGCTTTGACATAAAATGCATACATTTAAAACACATTTGCAAATGCTTTAACTTCTTCTTTACACAAGCTCAACAAATAACAAAAAAATTATTTTTACTGCCAAATTAACAAATGCTTTCACACTGTATGTCGGAACAGATTACATCACGCTCTAAACCTCACGTATAGGCTGTAAACTCGAAGTGAACAGATGCTCATATGGTGAATTACAACACTAATATATCACCTGCATTTCATTTCATTACTAATGAGAAAAAGCAGATTAAGGTTATGCAAATATATAAATGACAGCTGTAGTCTCTATTTACTTTTTCATACACATGTACTGTGAGATAAACCTTTTGTGTGGGACCCTCTTCCTAAGATACATATCCATCTATCATTCTATATGTGTGAAGAAACAGCAACATTTATCATATAAATACTGAATGTGAGATATACTGTTTCCAAACTTACAAAAAGTTGGCTACACTTGTTGGAGGTTTTTATCCCTGAAGAGACTTTTTCAATTAAAATGCATTTGGACTGTAAAAACTGTACTTTTAGAAAACTAGGAAATATTCACTAGAAATATACAAATATAAACACTTTTGGAAACAACGCATGTAGCAGATAAACATTTTGAGCGGGAAATTAACGGTTTTGCCAATTCTGTGTTTTAGTTGTGTTGGTGTGTTAAGAGTTTATTAGAATTGTAAAAAACTGTAAATGCTGTGATCCTCTTATTAGACGAATGTGAGAACACAAAACAGTCTGCATTGTGAAAAAACTTGGTCGCTCCTTTATGAGAGTAAAGCCATTAAATATTCATACACTCAGGCCTAGTCCACATGTACACAGTTATTTTTATAAACAGTTTTTCCTTCATTTAAAACACCCCCTGAGTCCACATGAAAAAGCAAAAACACGCTATAAAGCGCTTTCAAAAGCATGTCAACCCAACAGGTAGCAATATATCTCTAACCATAAAGCCGTGTTGGCCGATCAGAAGCCTGGAATCTGACGTCAAACAAAGGAGATAGCGGCACAAATTAGAAAGATATTTGTATGAAGGTTAGAAATTTTCAATTCTGTGACATCATTGACTGCCAAAGTTGGAACAATTCTATGGTCCCCAGAACTGTTTGTTTTCCAAAAAAAAAATTTAATATCCCACTTTGTGTTCGACAGAACCAAAGAATATACAATATGTTTTTCCTACCATGGAAGTGGATCATGTCACAGATCTGAAAATTGCTCACATTCTTACAAATATATATTTTTTGAAACAAGCTGAGGGTGAGTAAATGATAACAGAATTTTCACTTTTTAGTGAACTGTCCCTTTAAGACACTTCTTTAGTGCATGTTGGCATTTAGAAATATTAGATTCCTCAGCTTGGAAGGGCTGATATCTTGTTTTTCGTTTTTTCAAGTGTGTTAAGCTGTATCTGTTCACAGGATTGAAGAAACTAAAGCTAATGTCCTGAGATTCAACATGTTATATGTCAAATAACCTGATCCGTCCTTTTTATCGGCTCTGAACACTTTCTAAATATACCTAACATGAAAAGAGTTTCACATCCAGCGTTTAATAATTCACTGATATTCCTTTTACAGTCAATACACTACATTATAGACAACACATAAGCAGAAGACTTCATTGTATAACATAGAATGGGCTATAATGTGATTTTATAAATACAGATTCTGTGAACAACTTCAAATGAACCAGAATAACATTTCTCTGTGGTCTCTGTGTGAAACTGATTCTTTACGCAGTATACCGCTGGATTTATTACATTTTGCCGCTTCAGCATTATTGCCTTCCCAGTTTAGAAAAGCAATAAAATAACTGCAACGCATAGTCTCTCACAACTCCTGTTGACTCTTTTACAATCCAGCAGAGGATTTCATTGATGGGAGTTCTGATCCTGCGTTCTTAAACACAGATCCAAGCATGACACAACACACAGCTGCTGTTCCTCTGCGAGAAGCTTCTGGTCTGAGCCGGACACGAACACAGAGATAAATGTGATTAACAGGGCCAGACAGAGTCTGCAGACTTGTTTGTTCATGTTGTTACATTTATTCATTTGGCAGAGAAAGAAAAAGCACGAGTGAATGATGAGTTGTAGTGTAGTATTGTGTGGTGTTTAGAGAACACTGCAACAACGAAAAGTACAATCCAACTAGATATGTAACGGTAAAACGCTTTAAAAGGTAGACCATGATAATCGACTTCTTCATTTGCTTATCTGTGGTAGTAATTGATAAATCAATAAACCAGACAGATAATTTCAGCAGCGCAAGGGTCTTTTCACCTGCTTCACTCATACACAGCTGTATTTTACACACACTGTCAGGAAAGCAAGACGAGATTGCGGGATCAAACAATAGCTTGAAATTACCTTTATTTTATCCTGCTTTAAAAACGTGGCTTTTGAACGTTATTCAGTGAATAGGCTCTATATTACTTTGGTAAATCCGTTATATTTTTGATTGTACCTGATATTTGGGGTAAAATCTAGTAAAACATCTTTTTCTCCCTTATGAAAATTAACCATGGTAAATAGGGGTTTAACGCTACACATATTCGTTCCGAACCGTCAAAAGCTGTCCAGGGGAAAATTCCAAAATGAAGTGATCATTCCTATGCCCTACTCCCTTCAAAGGGCAGAGCCCTTGTAGTTTAGACTTTGGAGTGAACAGGGCATTTGCGTGCTTTTATAAGATGTTTGGAATGCACTTGGCAAAGGTCGCGACGTCAACTGTGAGAACGGAGCATTACCCAGCCGGCATTTCAACGTTGATTCACCGTTGAAACAACATCAGGTACCATGGTTGAATCAACGGTGAATTACCTTTCGATTTCGCAAAACGGATCAACGTTGATATTGTGACGTCGTTTCACCGCGGAAGAAACAACGTTGATTCACTGTTGAAATCGCGACGTCGTTTCACTGTTGCCTTTCGGGTTATGGTCTTCTGTCGACGTTGAATCACCTTTCGATTTTGCAAATTGAATCAACGTTGATATTGTAACCCTGTTTCACCGGCGTACCTGTAATTTTGCTTAAACGTCAACACTGAGATGTAAACTATGATTTTCGGTACACATAGTGTTTTCAGCAACTAATAAAACTTGCTGTACATGATTTGCAATTGGACGGCATAAAAAAACATTATCTTTCTAACAATTAGATGTTCATTAATCTGCAGTGCAGGGATGAGATGCTTCATTTTCTAAAGAAAAAGTTTTGAACAATTACACCAAATGGAAAAATAATTTTCTTAGAATTTAAATATACATCTATATTCTACATTTACACTTTCACATAATTTATTGAAAAAAATTCTCATTCAACAACAAAGCACTTTCTTAAGGGTTTAATGATATCAGAATGCAGAGGGAAAAAGCTTTTAATTCTAATTTCATACACACTGCAAATATACACAATAGCCTATATATAAATAATAACAAACATATGTACTCATTTCGTGACCAACGTATGTACTCATTTCGTAACATTCTAAAATCTCAACAATTAAGTGAAAAAGAATCCAAGTAAAAGTAAGGAAAAGTTTGTAGAACAAGAAGTTTTTAGTAGAACTTAACATTTTACTAGCAACAGTCATTAAAAAAGAAGAAGGAAAAAAAGGTGTCTTCAAGGAAGAGTCTTCTTATGGCCACCACCACCCATCCTCTCTGGTGCATATTTTAAATATTTGGACATGGTCTCCATTACTTTTGTACTGGTTGTGTTGTGTGCATTGACGACTGCATCTAAAGGGAAAAATCAAAACAGTCAAGATCAACAAAATTGCTATAAATTTATGGAAAAGCTTTTAAGGATGTCAAAGTTATTAGGATCACAATTGACCTTATGCACAGTAGCTTCCCTGTTTTCGATAAGCCAGCTCAGTCATTCTCGCACATTATACATCATATATGTCTGCTTCAATTCAAACATCTTGATCCAGTAATACCAATTTTCTCTTCCATTCTATTCTGTTCTATTAAAAAAAAAAATTAATTACATAAAATTGTTGTCCTACTGTTAGTTTAACTGCTTCTATTGTTCTCATTTGTAAGTCGCTTTGGATAAAAGTGTCTGACCATTTTTACATTTGACATTTTATTCATTTAAAAGTGTTAAAAAAAATACTGTGAAAATTACTTTATGTAACCTGATTAGAGTCATTACTGATATGCTCTGTCAAAAAAACTATAATAATAATTTAACCAACTAACTTTCAAAGCTGCTACGTAGGAACGACTTTCTACTTTGATAGAAATGTAGTGGAGTGAAAAGTACAATATTTGTCGTTCAGATTTAGTGAAGTTAAAAGTCAAGTTTCCAGGAAAAAAAATAATACTCAAGTAAAGTACAGATCCTCAAAAAAAGTGTACTTAAGTACAATACTCGAGTAAATGTACTTCACTACTCTCCACCTTTGCTCACTGCCTTCAGGATCTGCATCAGGTCAACAATGATGTGATCCAGATACACTCAAAGGCTTCATCTAGCAAACAGGAGAAAGGACTTAAGTTGTACATTTCTAGTTATATCCATGACTATGAAGGCAAGTAACAAAGTTTTTGAGCTGGCTTATATTACTGCAGAACTAAATCAGAACGTTCTGTGCATCAGGTCAATTAGGTGACAAAAAGAGATGTGCACAAATATTTTACAGAAAAATACAGATTTACAGTGGCAAGCTGAAAACACTATCTTTCTCATATATAACTTCATATACAAGAACAAGATGTACTATTAATATAAAACTAACTAACAATGATAATGTGGTACAAGAAAACGAATGTGGAGACATCGTTTCAGTCAGTATTTCAAATCTAAAAAGACATCTCTCGAAAACATGAAAGTGTACTACGTGAACACGCTGGAAGAAAGAAAACGGTTAGCAAATTGAATGCGGTAACTTGTAACAAAGTGTAAATTTTCGAATTAATTTGACAAAACAAATTCGTTTTGTCACTCAAATAGGCCTAATGGTTCATTTTATTTAATTTGTGTCGTCCGTAATAATATTTATATTATTAGGCCCATTTATTCGTTTAATTTTGAAGCAGTTTGTGTGTACAATGGATATAAGCCAATTTAAATAATCGTGCGCTAAAGTTCACTTATCAAAATTCTGGCCTAATAGTTAAAGGTGTAATAGTTCTGAGGATCTATTGACAGAAATGCAATATGAGATCCATAACTATGTTCTCAGTGGTGTATAAAGACCTTACTTAATGAACCGTTATGTTTTTATATACCTTAGAATGAGTCATTTATGTCTACATAACCGCGGGCACCCCCTTCCATGAAGGTCGACATATCGTGACGTCATATTTCTACCGTAGCCGACAGCTAACACACAGCGCTACAGAGTGCGTTTCCTCACTAACTTGAATGAGAAGCAGCAGAAAAAGACGCCCTCGCCTACGTCGGCCACCGTAGCTTCTCATTCGAGTTTGAAAATAGAGGGATAAGTAATGAGTGATTAACTGTTTGCAATTCGCAAACGTCCCCACTACATGCCGCTAAAAATCACACACTGCACCTTTAATTTACTTTTAAAACTTTTAATTTTTGTTTATATAATTGTTATTTATATTATAATTCGTTTCATTTTACAGGACTTTTTGTGTAGGCTATATTATTCCTTCTTACATAGGCCTAATTTGTAATTTGAAATAAAACATTTCTATTTGAAAAATGTTGTTGCTCATTAGTTCTTTAGGAGGTAAGGCTGTGGTCTAAGCTAAAAGTTATATACATGTAGTGCTGAGCTATAATGAGCGGAGCGGCCTGATGTACCTTTGAGCAGGGAATGGTTCTGTGAGCGATGAGCTGAGATTCTCACCACTCCACTCCGCTCATATGCTCTGACTAAGATAAGTAATTTACCATAGTAAAGTGACTTTTACCTGTGAACTTGACTGTTTTACTTATGTTTTTATTGCCAGTCTTTAAAACTGTTTTTCTTCAAAATACAAAGTTAAATGACAAAAAGCTAAAAAATAAATTAAATTCCATTTAGGGATGGCGAAAACTAAATTTCTAGACTAACCACCGAGCCTCATTAGCCGGTTGAAACCGGTTAACCGATTAGTTTAGTTTTAGTTTAAAATATGCAACGCTATTTCTAAATATTTTACGCTATTTATTTATTATTAAACAGCCATTTCGAGCCGAGCCTGCAATTTCGCAACTCTGCCGCATCTCTCTGCCGCTTTGCCTCCCGTTAACACACACATTGCCCCGGCATCCTACTTCCACTCACGTCACTTTTTTAAAAATCCCCTACAGCGTGAAACATGAGTCCCGCAAACGCGGCGGACAAATGGCTCCTCAGTTTCGAAATGGTTTGGGTAACTTACAAGTTGATCGCGTTGAAAATAAAGTCGTTTGTCTAGCATTAAAAGCTCATTTGAAGCATTGCCGCGGCTCATTTCAGAAAATGACAGCTCCGAAGAGGTAGTTCTAACAATAATAAAGAAAGATGATGATTCCTGTCGTCTGCCCTGGCTCTAACCTCGAGTGTTTTAGCCTGTAGCCTTTACTTTTCGCAAACCTTGTGAGCGCATGAACCCAAACGCTGTGACCTCGCGCCAGGCGAGTTATGAAAAATTGAGTGTGAGGGATTTGTTCACTTCACACAAAAAGATCTTGGAATGAGATGGCTAACTGTAACATCAGTAGCGTTTAGTCCACTGTCTATAATAGCCTAATTTAGAGATCACTCTTAAAAAAATTTAACCGACAACTTTGATCGGTTAACGGTGATATGTTCAACCATCGGTCAAACGGTCATCGGTTAACATCCCAAATTCCATTAATGAAAACAATAGTGATCAATCGATTTCAGATAATCTTTTGTTACAGACAAGCTATGAAAGAAAAACAGATGTGAAATTGGTTAAATTTCAACATGTGATGAGTTTTTCCAAAACACATCACACATGCATTTTTTACTTGCCACATATGATCTGGAAGAGCTGGGTCTGAGAAAATGGGAGCTTCCCACATTTTCCCTTCAAATTCATTAAAGACATGACGCCATTTGAGAGAGTTATGCAAAACAAAAATAAAACCATTTAATGACATATCAAGACAATAAAAAGAATGACTAAAATATGTTTAAATAAATTCGATTATATAACCAAATACATTTTTGCCTATAGTCCCTGTGAACTCAATTTTTTTGGGTGTTATTATCAATATGTTAGTCTTAGGGTTATCTATAAGTAGGGTTGGGCATCGTTTTGATTTGAACGATTCTGATTCCGATTCTTCCTCTCGATTTCGGTTCTTTTCGATTCTCGATTCCGATTCTTTGAGGGGTGGAATCAAAACCTGTCACAGGCTCATTTCACAGAGGAAATTTTTATTTTGATTCAATAATGAGTAAATTAGGAATGCCTCTGCACCAGACAAAAAAACAGATGTATATATGCAGAACTTGCACCCTGGTCTGGACTCTCTGGACATGTATAAATAAACTAACTCAATGCATTAAAGCTCACTTTAAAACACCATTGAGAATTTGTATCATTTTCCGGTGACGGCTTAAAATGGTTTTAAGTTTAAAAAAAAAGATGTTCAAATATGATATATATAGCATTTTATATGCAGCTAATAGCTACCTTGCTTTCTCTATTCATATGAAAATACCCCAAATCGCCTTGGTCCACGTGAAATGATTGACAGCTGTAGGCTACAGCAAATAAGAGCGCGCTGATCATCATACATTGACGCGAATCAGGAAGAGCAGAGACAGAGCTCGCTGTGTTTGCTGTTTGAGCTCTTCAGATCGCATAATGAAAAGAAATGTGATAAAATGATGAAATATTTTACAAACATGTGATAAATCATTATTTACCGTGAATGGACAGTAATGACGACGACAAACGGAAAATTTAGCTTATGTAACGTTACACTTTTTTTCCTGAAATTTTGTATCTGTGAGCACACGTATAATGTCTTATCCCTTAAAATCGACGTAGCAACCGCAAAAGCACAAAACGACACTGAAGCGGCACGAGTAACGTTAGGCCTCAATCGACATCTGTAAAAGTAACGTTAGCCCTCCGCGACACAAATGTGGAAAAGCATTCCCTGAATATCGAGTTAGTAAATTCATTCAACAAACTGTGCATTTACAATTTTCCAAGAACTGACATAATGTGTTTAACTCATGACCTTGCGTATATTTGTGAAATCAGACTTACCTTTTTGACCCTCGCAGACCACTTTCTATCGTGCTCTTCCCTTGGTCAGACCAGTCTCGCTTCAAATGACGTCCTCGATCAGAAAGACGGTCAGGATAACGCTCATATTTTCAAACATAAAATGGCGCGCACAGTTTCATTGGCCAGTTTCATGAATGACAGACAGATTAACCAATCATAATCAAAGCAAATAAGGTTAAATAACCAATAGGAATTGTTTCAGTGTGGTAAAGCAGCGCAATCTTTTAGTGCTGTTGATAATATTTATACCAGAAGGTTCATGATAAAAATGTAAATGGATAATAAAATAATAATAATAATGATCTTAATAATTTAAAAGGCAGAAATTATTTATTCTGTGCCTACATTAATTGATTCAACATATGGATCTTGTAAAAAAAAAGTTGATTTATAAGTGTTTTTATTACCCTTTTTCAACCATTTAGCATTTCAATCAAAATTGAAACAACAGCTGTCATTATTTCAACCATATTTCAACGTTGAAGGTTGGTAATGTACCGGTTGGTTTTCAACCATTTAGCATTAAACGTTATATCAAGGTTGTTTCAACGTTGAAACAACAACTGTCATTATTTCAACCATATTTCAACGTTGAAGGTTGGTAATGTACTGGTTGGTTTTCAACCATTTAGCATTAAACGTTATATCAACGTTGTTTCAACGTTGAAACAACAACTGTCATTATTTCAACCATATTTCAACGTTGAAGGTTGGTAATGTACTGGTTGGTTTTCAACCATTTAGCATTAAACGTTATATCAACGTTGTTTCAACGTTGAAACAACAACTGTCATTATTTCAACCATATTTCAAAGTTGAAGGTCGGTCATGTGCCGGCTGGGTTGTTTCCGTCAGCAGACATCGCTGTTTTAATGGCATAACGTAGTATCTTTGAAGAGTTTTAGTTTGATCACATTTATAAAAGATAGATACAGCTGTACGATGACTTCCGAAATCATATGGCGCGTGCGGGGGGGAGAGGTAACAAAACACAGACATCAGTTTCTCTCACCGCATGTCCAGCATATTTTAGCACTGGGACGGCTCCATATACTGTATCAGTTTCAAACAATCTCCAAATCCAGCGTTATATCAATGCTGCCTCTAGGGTTCCTGAGCTCTCTCACTCTGATGAGTCTATAATGTTGCCTGTTGCAGGCCGCGATGAATTGTTCAATTCTTTCAATTGTGCCAGTCAAGATGTGACTTTTAAATGGAGAAGTCATAAAGTGAAGAAAGAACCTTGGCTAAATGATGTGACTCCAGATCTTAGGTGGGTTAGTCGTCTTGCTGTGGTTGAAAGATAAATTGCAAATATATTATATACATTTTAGAGAGTCTTTATTAAATTACCTAGATGCAGTTAAGTCTGCCAGACCTTCATATTTTTCTCAAATTATATTCCAGAATGTAAATAACTTTAGGCTACCATTTACAACTATAGATAAGGTACTAAGTCCGTTAAGTAAAGGAATTGTTCACTTTCATCATACATTTTCATGATAATTTATTCACCCCTGTTGTCATCCAAGATGTTTAAGTATTTGTTTCTTTAGTGGAAGAGAAATTAAGGTTTGTGATGAAAACATTCCAGGATTTTTTCTCCATATAGTGAACTTCAATGGACTCCAAACACTTGAAGGTCAAAATGAAAGTTTCAGGGGAGCTTCAAAGGGCTTTAAACAATACCAGACCACGAATAAAGGCGTTATCTAGTGAAACCATTGCTCATTTAAATAATGAATAAAAATGTGTATGCTTTATAAACACAAATGCTCGCTTTGCTCTGTTCTGTGAAGCGCGATCACGATTTCACGTAATATGTTATTATATCGAAAAAGTCACACTTGACGTAGGCGGAATCAGGCACACGAAATGACCATTTACAACAAAAAAACTGACACCAAGACAATTGAATACGTGTCACTGAACAGCCCTCCCTGATAAGTTCTCATCAAAAACCTTCATTTATTTTCCACAAAAAAACTAATTCTTAAACATCTTTGATGACAACAGGGGTGAATCAATTATCATGAAAATGTATGTTGAAAGTGAACAATTCCTTTAATGTTTTTCCTACTCCATCCAAGGATCTTTATGAGAGTTTTCTTTTAAAGTATTTCATAGGTAAAATCTATGATATTCTTTCTAACATTTTGCCTTTAGGAAATCCTACATCCTTAGCTCAGTTGAAGGATAGAGTACTGCATTTAAAATCAGTTATGATGTTCTCCTGGCACGACTGTTTAAGGGAGTCATATACACTATTGGCCTTCGTGTTCTAAGAATTATTAATGGTTGTTTATTTTTTGGATGTGTGCCATTAGACTTTAAACATACAAATATTGAACTAGTTTTATAAAAAGTAAATCCTGATCAACAGGAGTTAAAAATGTTTAGGCCTATTTCAAAACTAACTTTTCTGAAAAAGTTTTTAGAAAAAGTTGCTCATATCCAACTTGTTGATTTCCTGCCTAAGAATAATATAATGGGTTAGGGATTTAGGTCTTTCTGTTTCGATTTCGGTCCAAACACAGTAAAGAATCAGACCTGCTTCAGATTTTTAATGAGATATATTTTATATAAGTATTGACTCCGGGAAAGGTGTTGCTCGCATGATCTTAGACTTGAGAGCTGCTTTTAACACTATAGATCATGCTGGTTTAATAGAATGTCTTAGAGATTTTGTTGGAATTAATGGTATTGAACTTAAGTGGTTCTCTTCTTATTTAAAACAGAGTTGATTGTTTTTAGCCCGTCTGCTTATTCTCCGGGTTCCATCTTAGATCTGGGCAGCTTGTCATCCTTCAGATCTTCTCGTGTACGCAATTTGGGTGTCCCCTTCAATGAATCATTAAAATTAGACCAGCATATCTCCTCTGTAATTGGCTTCAGCTTCTATCAATTCCGCTAGCTGTCTAAAATAAAACAAAAATTAAACGCTACAATGCTAGAGATGGCCGTCCACCCTTTTATCACTTCGCACTTTGACTACTGGAACTCATTGTATTGTGGTATTGCGCAATCACAAATCATCCGCCAGAATGGTGCTGCAAGATTTATTACAAATAGCCGAAAATATGACAACATCTCCGCTATTCTGCCGGCCCTCCACTGGCTACCCATTCAATACAGAATTGTTTTTAAAAGTATTTTATTTGGTTTGCAAGTCTTTACACAACCAAGACCCTAGATATCTGTCAGAGCTGTTGCGCTCTTATAGCTCCACTAGAAACAGGGCTTGGCAAAAATACATCAAAATGTATTTTAAAATAAACTACCAAATACCTTACTTATAAGTGTATAAAAAAACTAACAAATACAGCGGCCACACCATGTTTCAAAATAAACTACTGTATTTTTGTAATTTTAAAAATACTACAAAATACTTTAACAAGCGAGGGAGCAGGACATTTTTTGTTGTTTGAAAGTTTTTCTTTAAAAAACGTCTGAAAACACATCCCTTCCGTCAACAGCTTACTGATCAGTTCTGACTTCTATTTCTTCTCAACTCTTTATAAAAATAAGATAAAAAAATAAATAAAAAAACTCTAACTTAGCTCTGTAAACTGTGTTAGGTTGTATGAGACCAGTCCTCTTTTTTTGATTGCACTTATGCTTGTTGTTGTACTTATGCTGTCCCAATTGCTTCCATTGCCTACCCCACCTGTAAATCGCTTTGGATTAAAGCGTCTGCTAAATGAATAAATGTAAATGTAGATCTGACAATTCTGCAACTAGCAGATTAAATATTCACATATGCCTGACGGTGATCTTCCAGATGAAGGTTAGTTTTAAAGTTACATAAAGTTTAATGTTTTACAGTTTGCAAATGACTTGCTATTGTATCCTAATTTAGTTACTTGGAGTCTGGTTAGAAAGGGCCTTCTGTGCGTCAGCAACACTGACTGAATGACAAACATCATTCATAAGAAGACAACGGATGGCACCTGTATTTGTTTTTTGTGATGAATCAATCATTGTAACCATTGTTGAGGTTTGTGTGAGGAGTTTATCTGTTGAGGTTTGTGTGAGGAGTTTATCTGTTGAGGTTTGTGTGAGGAGCGCATCTGTTGAGGTTTGTGTGAGGAGCGCATCTGTTGAGGTTTGTGTGAGGAGCGCATCTGTTGAGGTTTGTGTGAGGAGCGCATCTGTCTAAGTGAAGGTCAAGGTGCTTTTACAAACCTCACAGTTTTCAACAGTAACAAAAAGTTTATAACTTAAATTGAAGCAGATATTATTTCATTACAGTTAATATTATAGGAGCATACAACTGCAATTGTACATGTGTAAAACATCTCTTTCATTAGGTTTCCTCAAAGTATAAGTGTTTTTATTAAACACAATTTCAAGCACTGAAACTTAAACTTAAACTTAATGAAAGTCATGAACCGAACTAATTCAAACACTCAAAATAATGGTGATTTGTTGAAAATTCTATTTTTTTCAACATTTATTGCGGATGAAAAGGATTTTATTGATTCAATGTAATTAAAATTGACCAATCAACAATCAAAAAAAAAAAGGAGTTTATATTCAACATACATATGACAATAAGAATACATTATAATATAGTCACTGGAAATGAAAGATAAACACGTTTCCACCCTTTCTTAGTTGAACCGGAGCTGACATAATTTTTTTATTTGCTTTAGTCGAGTAGTATTGCTTTAAATACAATGTTATTTTTCTTATAAATCTTCCCTTGCGTGTGAAATCACACATCCCAATGAGAACAAAACAGAATAACAATGCAAATTCATTGCAATAAAGCATAAAAAGATGATGCAAGAGAAGAAATGCATTATTATTGTCTTTTTCCATGCACAACCGATGAACATAACATATGCTGAAAATAGCAAGCTAACATGGGGCTGCTGCTCAGTATAATATATTAAGCCTTGGCTACTAATACAAGGACAAAAACTTAACAAACTAAATCAATTAAAGCAATTTATGCAATAGATAGATGGAAATCTTCCTGCTCTAAACCAAGGTCCGTGGGAACTTCCCAGTAGGAACCAATCGGAGGCCGCATTTTTATGACGTCATCGCGTAGACTTCTTACAAAGTATTTTGCAGTATTTTGAAACTACAAAAATCCATACACTGAAGTATTTTGATACAAAATATTAAGCCATTTTCATTAACCCCAAAAAATACAAATTTCAAAATATTATTTTGTATTTTAAATACGTATTTTAAATACATGTATCACAAATACTACCCAACCCTGACTAGAAGCCTATGGTCTTGCACTCAAAATCTGCTTTTACTCCCCCAGTCCGGACTGAAATGTAGAGGAGACCGAGCTTTTTCAGTGGCTGGCCCTCTGCAGTGGAACAATCTGCCACTCAAGATCAGAGTGGCACCTTCTCTTCCCATTTTTAAATCTGGCTTGAAAACGTACCTGGGTCGAGGCAGGCAGCAGAGGTTCCAAAACGAGAGATACAGGCAGGTCTGGAAACCTGGGAGTGGCAGGCAGGTCTGGAAACGTCTTGGTTACGTCTGTAACCTCAGTTCCCTGATCGAGGGAACAAGACGTTGTGTCGAGAACGACAGATCAACTCTGACTACTATAGAAAAGGCCAATGAAATTTGGGGAATGAAATTTGCATGCCGGTCTCTGCCCCCGGATGTCCGGTATAAAACGAAGGCGGCATGCAGCATTCATTCACCTCTTGTTCTGAAGAGCCTGAGAGCCTCTCCGACCCCAGGAACTAGTATCCCCGGGTTAGCATGGCCGACATCACTTCTGCTTCCTCCTGAGCTCGACCCCCCTGGGGGGGAGCTCGTATTCATCAGAGTCGGATGCCAGTCTCCCTCCGATGCTGCGAGCAACATCTCATCTACGTCACGCATCCTTTCCGAGTGCGTGCCTGAGGATCCGGACGGTATGCCACCGCGGGTTGGGGAACGTTCAGAAGAGCGAATCGGGGTGCGATCGGCCCAAGAACACATGGCTGGCGGGTCTACGTTCGCAGAGGTCCCCACATCACTAGCGCTGCTAGCACTGGCGGGCATTGGGGCCTTAGCCAGCGACGTCACAGCCCGGGTAGCAACGAAATGGTGGCTGGTTCCCGCAGGAAGACAGCCACCCGTGACCGCAACTTCTGTATGACCATCTGCCCGCAGCGCGGGCAAGATGTGTCAACAAAAGCTGCCTCAGTGTGCTGGACGCCCAAACACTCGACGCAGCTATCGTGTCCATCCCCCTCCTCGATGAGAGTACCGCACCCAAGAGAACATCTTGGACGGGGCAGGGAACTCAGAAGCATCCATCTTGGACGGGGCAGGGAACTCAGAAGCGTCCATCTTGGGCGAGGCAGGGAACTCAGAAGCGTCCATCTTGGGCGAGGCAGGGAACTCAGAAGCGTCCATCTTGGGCGAGGCAGGGAACTTAGAAGCGTCCATCTTGGGCGAGGCAGGGAACTTAGAAGCGTCCATCTTGGGCGAGGCAGGGAACTTCAAAGAACACAGGAACGCCGGACGGGACCGGCTCGAAGACGTCGGGAAAGCCGGACGGGACCGTCTCGAAGACCTCTGGAGGGCCGGGCAGGATCGGCTCGAAGATCACTGGAAGGCCAGACGGGACTGGCTTAAAGACCTCAGGAACGGGAGAACAGTGCACTGCCCAGACACATAGCAGAGCAGCAGCCACAGCTGGTAGGGCTGAATCCAAGGACCATTCCTCTGGAACGGATGCAACTGGCTTGAGACCACCGGACTTGGGACCACCGGACTTGGGACCATGACGGTTGGAGACTCTGGCTTGACTTCCATCTTACGAGAGGGCTCCAGACTGGCGGCCATGATGGCTGGAGACGCTGGCTTGGCGGCCATTACGGTTGGAGACGCTGGCTTGGTGGCCATCGTGCGAGCTGGTTCTTCCTCCACAACACCCACTGTAAATGTAGAACCGCTCAGTTTCAGTGCAAGCTCTATGTACTGCCCTATAGTCCCACAAAGATCATGTAACGGCATGAATGAACTAAGTGGTTCAGATAGACCCCCCGAAAAAATATCATTAGGGAGATCTCCTCCATCCTGGTAAATGAGCCAGGTCTATAAAGTCATTAACATAGTCCTCAATGGGTCGGTTTCCCTGCCGGAGACGCATAATCTGTGCCGTGGGATTCATGGCTGACGGTAGTTGACCAAAAGCTGCTAGATCCATTAAGTGGCGAAGTCTTCTGTCACGAACTGCTCCAAGACTCAAGGAATGCGGATCGTAATGCAGCTTTATTAAACAAAGTCAACAGGCAATGGTCAGGGCAGGCAGAAAACAGGCATAAAGGAGGTCACAAGCGTGGGTCGAGGCAGGCAGCAGAGATTCCAAAACGAGACATACAGTCTAAGGTCAAAACACAATAATCCAATACAAGAATTATCAGAAATGCAGTGCAACACAAAAACAAGACAGAGAAAATGAACCAGGCTATATAGACAGATGTTATTGCAAACAGGTGAGAGTGATCAGTGTTCAATGATTCCGGGTAATGGGTTATGGGGAATGTAGTGTGCAAAGACAGTCCGTGTGATGAGGGTAGTGCCCTCTAGTGGATTTGAGAGGGCACTCCAGCTGGTGACTATGACATTGATCAAGCTCTGTTGGTACCATGAAGCAACTCATGGAGTTTCTTTGTCAACTCGATCTTGATCCTGAAGCTAAGATTAGTTCACGCGCGGGTCCAAATGAACAAGTGACGTTGGCATCATAAAACCAACCGCGTTCAACATGGATAGAGGGAGTTCAGTATGTTTCTAAAGAAATAATTATACGCAAATATTAGTGAACAACAATTAAAGCTGAATTACTTTCATGGTATTTAAAACCCAGGGTTGGCGGAAACTAATCCTAAACTTACCTGGCTAGCCACCTAAACCTGCTTCGTGGTAGAGGTCCCTGGCCTACCAATAACCCACATTTATTCCATTTTATTTTGTATTTTTCTGCTTATTTCTGCGCTCTCTGAATACTGAATATAGATGGTGTAGCTTTTTTTATATGTGCTGTTGCAATGATTTTAATGTCTGTGTTGATTAGTTAAATCAGACGATAACTTGACGGTAATGTTGGGTCTATATTGAGTTTGAGGAGTAGTGAAATTGTGGCTGAGTTCTTTTTCTCTGGAAGTTTTGACTTTTGTTTTAATTCATTACATTTATCATTTGTTTCAAGAGTGATAATAAAGTGGAATAGGAATGTTTGTAGAACTCAACTCACCCGGAATTCATCAGGACCAGGTGCTTTAATGTTCTGCTTGAGTTTAAGGACATTGAAAAAGTCATGTTCTAATAAAAGAGATTCAAGAGGTTTTTTTATGTTTACTTAGTTGAGGTAGGTTGATATAGTTGAGAAATGAATTGATCTCTTTTTGACTTGGGATTTTTTATAGGAATATAATTTACTATAATAAAATATATGTTTGATTTGGTCCTTTGAGTGTATTGGTGGACTTCCCTGCTGTGTCCGTAATAACTGCTATATATTGTTATTTTCATTTGCAAAATATTTACCCAGTTTGATACTGTGATGGAAGTCTTATTGTCTTAGCCTATGAATTAGGAAATGTGTATGTTTATTGATTAATTCCTTTAATTTAAATTGATATTTTCTTAACGTATCTTGTGTTTCTTTTGATGGGTTATTTATGTTGATGTCTTCTAATTGTTTGATTTTTTTTAGTTTCACTTCAGCTTCTTGTTCCTTCTCTTTCCTTTTTCTCCTCCCAGGCTACTGCTTTCCCTGCTTCCCACAGAAGAACTGGAGATGTTTCCGGGGAATCATTTATCTCTAGAGAGCATGGCAACTCCCTTTTAAACTGATTGTCAAAGTCATGGTCTTTCAGAAGTGATGGATTAAATCACCATCTAGTAATAGATTTATATGGACTAATTCTATTCCACTTTAATGATACTGGGGCATGATCTCTAATGACTATTGGATGGATTTCAATAGGGTTTTGATTCAGAAATATTTGATATAATAGAATTATTAGTAAGAAAAAAGTCAATGCAGGAATATGTGTGGTGTACTGGTGAGAAAAATGAGTGTTCTTTCATTTTAGGATGCTGTAGACAAAAATCACTCATGAACTGTTTTATGGTTTCTGCGGATACGTGTATAGCCTGAATTGTTAGATCTATCTTTTGTTGGGTCTAGAACGTCTTGGTTACGTATGTAACCTCAGTTCCCTGATGGAGGTAACGAGACGCTGTGTCGAGAATGACAGATAAGGTTCGCCCTTGAGAACCAATCAACTCTAATATAGAAAAGGCCAATGAAATTTGGTGAATGAAATTTGCATGCCGGTCTCCGCCCCCGGATGTCCGGTATAAAAGGAAGCCGGCGTGCAGCATTCATTTACCTCTTGTTCTGAAGAGCCTGAGAGCCTCTCACGATTGCAGCAGAATACGATACGTGTTTGTGGCATAAGGGACACAACGTCTCGTTCCCTCCATCAGGGAACTGAGGTTACAGACGTAACCAAGACGTTCCCTTTCTGTCGGTCTCTCGACGTTGTGTCGGGAACGACAGATGGGGTTGCCTATGGAAAACGCTGTATCGCATCACAATCTCTAGCGAAACGACGGTAACAGGCCCGGGCGTGTCAGCTCGATGCTTTCGCGAAACTGTAACCTTCCAGTGTTGTTGTCGGGGGGTTCCAGAGCTTTCTTGGAGAAAGATGGGTACAGCCCTGACCGGTAACCTTTCACGGACGGAGGCCTTAGCTCTCTACCGGCGAGAGGCTGTCCGGCTCGGGTTTACACAGGGTAAGCTCAACTTCCTTAATTAGGGATGCGCTGCAGAGGCCACCTCCTACCCGTGGGGAGGAATATGGTGGGAATAGGTATGGTCTCGTCCTTGGAGGAGAACGCATGGAACGTGCAGGCTGAGTAGTTAACCGCGAGGTAGAGGTCCACCTGGGGAAGCTCATGGGTTACCAGGAGTGGGAACCATTCTCATGAGGATACATCAGACGGAACAGCCCACGGAGGGGGTGTTACAGACGTTTGGTAGCACTAGGTCCGGTTAGAGCTATCTGTGATAGGTCATATGGTGTCCTGGCCTAAGGGGGAAGGCTGCTCTGCCCAGCCAACCTCCAGAGGGTGCTTGCTTAGTGATGGATGGAATGCCTGTTCTTAACCAGTGTTTGGGTAAGAAGGAAGGTTGGTGAGGTACCAGTTTCTTAGCCATGTGTTTGGGTAAGAAAAAAGGTATATAGCACACTGACCCAACCTCTTGGAGGGTGGGAAGGTGCTTTTGCAGGCATACGTCCCCCCGGATGCCAGTCCTACATGTCGCCACGCAGGACGTGGGCTGACACCGTGTTTACGCGCAGGTTGTTAACCCTTGCGAAGGTGTTTGGGCGTAGCCCAACCGGCAGCTCTACAGATGTCTGCTAGAGAGGCACAGTGCCCCGGAGGTGGCTATACCCTGTGTGGAGTAAGCAACTGCCAGTGGGCATGGGAGAATCTGAGATCGGAATGCCGTCGTAACGGCAACCACGACCCAGTGCACTAGCCTTTGCTTGGAGACAGCTTTCCCATTCTGCTGTCCTCCAACACAGACAAGGAGCTGGTCGGAGCTACTGAAGCTCTGCGTGTGGTCTAGGACACAACACGGATGGGGTTGGGTCTTCCTCCCCGAAGGGGAGCACCTGTGGGTCCACCACTTGTCCCCGGAAGGGAGAAGTGGGAACTTTTGGCACATATCCGGGCCTGGGTCTCAAGATAACGTGAGAGTTTGCCAGGGCCAAATTTAAGGCAATCCAGAGACACAGAGAATGCTTGGAGGTCCCCTACCCTCTTGAAGGAAGTGAACATCCACAGGAGGGCCGTCTTACTCGTCAGTTGAGGAAGATCGGAACCTCCGAGGGGCTCTTGGACCCCTGTTAGGTATGGAGTGGAGATGAGGCGGATTCCGCCCTCTCGCGCCCTTTAGGAACTTGGTGACCAGGTCGTGTTGCCCTAGAAACTTTCCATTCACTGAGTCGTGATGAGTGCCGATAGCGACTACAGTCGTGGCCAAAAGTTTTGAGAATTACATAAATATTGAAAATTGGAAAAGTTGCTGCTTAAGTTTTTATAATAGCAATTAGCATATACTCCAGAATGTTATGAAGAGTGATCAGATAATTTGCATAGTCCTTCTTTGCCATAAAAATTTACTTTATCCCAAAAAAAACTTTCCACTGCATTTCATTGCTGTCATTAAAGGACCTGCTGAGATCATTTCAGTAATCATCTTGTTAACTCAAGGCCGGAGATCATTATGTCAGGCTGATTGGGTTAGAATGGCAGACTTGTTAAAAGGAGGGTGATGCTTGAATTCATTGTTCTTTCATTGTTAACCATTGTGACCTGCAAAGAAATGCGTGCAGCCATCATTGCGTTGCATAAAAATGGCTTCACAGGCAAGGATATTGTGGCTACTACGAGTGTACCTAAATCAACAATTTATAGGTTCATCAAGAACTTCAAGGAAAGAGGTTCAATTCTTGTAAAGAAGGCTTCAGGGCGTCCAAGAAAGTCCAGCAAGCGCCAGGATCGTCTCCTAAAGAGGATTCAGCTGCGGGATCGGAGTGCCACCAGTGCAGAGCTTGCTCAGGAATGGCAGCAGGCTGGTGTGAGCGCATCTGCACGCACAGTGAGGCGAAGACTTTTGGAAGATGGCCTGGTGTCAAGAAGGGCAGCAAAGAAGCCTCTGGAGAAAGGCTTGTCCGGAGAAGAAAAGGTGAGCGCTACCATCAGTCCTGTGTCATGCCAACAGTAAAGCACCCTAACACCATTCATGTGTGGGGTTGCTTCTCATCCAAGGGAGTGGGCTCACTCACAATTCTGCCCGAAAACACAGCCATGAATAAAGAATGGTACCAAAACACCCTCCAACAGCAACTTCTTCCAACAATCCAACAACAGTTTGGTGAAGAACAATGCATTTTCCAGCATGATGGAGCACCGTGCCATAGGGCAAAAGTGATAACTAAGTGGACCAGAATGTTGAAATTTTGGGTCCATGGCCTGGAAACTCCCCAGATCTTAATCCCATTGAGAACTTGTGGTCAATCCTCAAGAGGCGGGTGGACAAACAAAAACCCACTAATTCTGACAAACTCCAAGAAGTTATTATGAAAGAATGGGTTGTTATCAGTCAGGATTTGGCCCAGAAGTTGATTGAGAGCATGCCCAGTCGAATTGCAGAGGTCCTTAAAAAGAAGGGCCAACACTGCAAATACTGACTCTTTGCATAAATGTCATGTAATTGTCGATAAAAGCCTATGAAACGTATGAAGTGCTTGTAATTATATTTCAGTACATCACAGAAACAACTGAAACAAAGATCTAAAAGCAGTTTAGCAGCAAACTTTTTGAAAACAAATATTTATGTAATTCTCAAAACTTTTGGCCACGACTGTACATACACATTCAGTGTGGAGGGAAGATGCTAGTCTCCAGTCTCGTAAGAAGGACAACACAATCCTGATCGAGCACCTCCGTGGGTCTTTCTCGTTGAAAGAGAGACACCAGAACGAGAAGAGGCACCGTCTAGAGGTGTGTAACCGCCTAGTAGATGGGGCCCTAGCCTGGGTGATGGTCTCTGCCGTAAAGGGGAAGTGCCAACTCAGGATCTTCTTGTCCCGTCTAGAGACGAGACATGGGTGTTCCAGAGGTCTGATCTGGGATGCCAGAACGTGTCCTTTCCTTGCTGAGTGTATGTGCAAGGAGACTCCTGGGGGGGACGCCCGTCCCGCGGTCAGCTGTGCGCAAGGGCATCCATGCCGAGGGGGGCCTCGGACAGGGAGTACCAAAGCGGGCAATGGGTGGTGTCGTGAGAGGCAAAGAGGTCTACCTGTGCCTGTCCGAACAGCACCCAAATGAGCTGGACTGCGCGGGGGTGGAGTCCCCACTCTCCGCGAGGCGTATACTGACAAGAGAGTGCGTCGGCTGTGTGGTTCAGTTCTCCTGGGATGTGTGTGGCCCGCAGGGAGCGGATCACCTGCTGACTCCACAGGAGGAGGTGTCGGGCAAGTCGTGCAGTGAGCGTACGCCACCCTGGCGATTGATGTACGCTACGGGTGTTGTGCTGTCCAGGTGGACCAGCACATGCTGGCCCTGCACTAGAGGCCGCAGCCTTCTCAGCGCAAGCAGCACAGCCCACAACTCTAGGAAATTGATATGCCAGCGCAGACGGGGGCCCGTCCAGCGCCACGCTACTGCGTGCACATTGCACACTGCACTCCACCCCTGCAGTGAGGCGTCCGTCAACACCATGACGTGCCTCGTAAACTGCCCGAGGGAACCCCCGCTCGGAGAAAGGTCATGGAACACCAAGGGGTTAGAGTGCGTCGGCTGAAGGGCGTCATCACCATGCGCCTGCTGCCGGTGTGCTATGCTAATCTCGGAACTCGACTCTGTAGACCATGGGGACAGGGACAAACCGAAAGGGAGAACCGGTCGATTGCCACAAAACCAATCCTGACACCTAATAGATGTCTAGATGCGCCTCTGCCTGAGCATCCTGAACGGCAGCTTGTGAAGGTGCTTTGTTCAGGGTACGCAGACCTATGGGGCGCAACCCGTCGTTTTTCTTGGGAACGATGAAGTGCGGGGCTGTAACCCACTGAACATCTTGGTTTTGAGGGACGGACTCGATACCCGTTTTGCCAGAAGGGCGGTGACCTTTCCCCAAAGTACGGAGGCGTCCCTGCCTCTGACAGAGGGAGAGATAATGCCCGAAAACCTGGGAGAGTCTCTGGCGAACTGGATCGAGTAACCAAGACGGACCGCCCTCATTAGCCACCGAGACAGTGTGGGCAGCTCTCGAGCTCTCAGGGACTGTGACAGGGGGACCAAGGGGACGGTCTGCTTCATCATTCCCACGGGGGGTGGTTCGTTGGCTGGCGGAGCTAACCATATGTGGCGGGGGGTCCCCGGTGGGAAGGTTGGCTCCGCCTTTTTGCCTGCCTGGCGTGACAGCTGCAGTGGAGTGTGCGATCGGCTGCAAGTACACCCGGGGAGAACAGAAAAACTCTGTGAGTAAGTGGGCGCCAGGCCCTGAAAAGGGTCCGGCTTTGGAGACGAGGCAGGAGGCGTCCCGTACCGACCGATCAGAGCCGTGGCTGTGAAGGTCGGGCCCGATGTTGTTCTCCCTGGTGTCTTCCCGTCAGTGTCCCTTCTCGCGAGTAGGTTGCTGACGGGGTGGAGGTTCCCCGCTCGACCTCCGCTTCTGGGGTGCCTGGGCTGCCGGGAAGCAGACGCCATGCAGGATCTAGGAGGGCACTAGGCGGCCGAGTCGCAGCGTGGAAAAAATGTGGCTATTTGCCACTGTCTGCTTCCCTGTCAAAAACTGCTGAGCGCAGTCCTCGACAGCGTTACCAACAACCCACTCGGCGAGATGGGTGCATCAAGAAAGCGGACTTTCTCAGTGTCACTCTTCTGCGCAAGGTACAGCCGGGGGTGTCTCTCCAGGACCACTACCGTGGACATCGCCCGACCCCGCCCCCGCACCACCATCTTGGTCACCCATAGAGCGCTGTCAGTGGCAGTACGGAGATCTTGCATTATACCCGGGTCGGTCTTACCCTCAACGCCTTGGCCTGGCGGAGCTGCAGGATGGCCATGGCGTAGAGAGAGGAGGCAGCCTGGCCCGTGGCAGCGCAAGCCCTCGACACCAGTGATGCCGAAGTCCTACACGGTTTGGACGTTAGGCGTGGCCGATTTCCCCAGGTGGTAGCCGCCTGCGGCACAGGTGCACCGCAGGCGCACAATCCACCCGGGGGATCTCGACGTGGCCTTTGGCTGCCTCACCATCTAGGGAAGTAAGGGACCCGGAGCTGGTTTGACTGGAGCGGGCCGTGAGCGGAGCGCTCCAAGTTTTACACCACTCCTCATGCACCTCCGGGAAAAAATGGCCCCGGGGTGGGCATGGTTTTCACCGCGCTCCGACCCCAGGAACCACAAATCCCCGGGTTAGCACGGTTGACATCACTTCTGCTTCCTCCTGAGCTCGACCGCTGGGGGTGGTCATAAAAGTCTGATAATAAATGACTGTACTTTGATGATTTAATTTAGTTATGATCTGATTCTGATTGATGTGTTTCTTGCAGAAGGAGTATGTCAGCTTGTAGTTTTTTTAAATGATTAAAAACTTTGATCTCCTTTGTCTGAGAACCAAATCCACAAATGTTCCATGTTACCAAAGTTATAGATGACATATTTCAGTGCAAAATAAACATAAATGTATATTAATATGTGGGCATGTTCATACGTATTAGTTGATGAGAGCATATTTCACTGGAAAAGGAAGCT
The DNA here is from genome assembly GCA_029783895.1 of Triplophysa bombifrons. Lineage (NCBI taxonomy): Eukaryota > Metazoa > Chordata > Actinopteri > Cypriniformes > Nemacheilidae > Triplophysa > Triplophysa bombifrons. The sequence goes on along the minus strand of JAPMJR010000050.1, from coordinate 193,707 downwards.
GCATCCGCACTTCCGTTTAGTTTGGCACACGTTGATGACGTGCAGATATGCAGCGAACAGGAACCTGTCAGATGCAATTATTTTACGGAGTAATATTTTACAATCGCCCACGCTACCTTCGGTTTTTCCTTATACAGTTCCGTTGTCAATGCAATTTTTTTCTTTGTCTCAAAATATATTTTGGCTGGCATGGTATGCTGTCCCAAAGAGCTGAAGCGTGCGGTTCCGTAATTTTTGGCGTCTGCAATTACAGTAGGAATTACACATTTGAAGGAAGCATTACTCCCACTTTACCAGGGGTTGAGTGTGTCGAGGAAATAAAAGTTTGTTTTAAGATTTCAAAATGACGCCATGGCGATGTTTTTTGGTTTTGCAAGTGTTTGCGTTATTTTCATTCACGAGTTACCATGAAGATGATATTATAGCTTTTCTCAGAAGTGCACTTCAGTTTTTAGAGGACATTCAAACAGCGAATGGTGGTACTAATATGTTAAGCCTTCACAGAGAGCTAGAGGAGCACACGAGAATCTTGCATTCATTGTTGCAAGCTGTAAGAGCTGTGGATGAGGAGAACCCTTGTTTACTAGAACTGCAGTCCTTACATAGATGTATGGTTTCAATAGAGCAGAGCTATAGATTGATGCGAAGACCTGAAGAGGGGTTATTAGTTCCTCCAACAACTCCGACTCACTTGCCAAGAAGACCTCGCGTTGACATTTCACATGCACAGATCTCATACTGTCTTGGCTTAGGTATGAACTGGCAGCGAACTGCAAGCTGCTTGGGCATTAGCCGCCGCACACTTTATAGACACAGACAACGTCTCGGAGTGCAGCCAGTGACATTTACCAGAATGTCGAATCTTGCTCTAAACAGAGCTGTAAGAACAATTTTGGAACGCACCCCTAATGCAGGTGAAAGATATGTCCATGGAAGCCTCAGAGCACGTAATATTCGTGTTCAACGTTGGCGCGTCAGACAGAGTCTTCATGAAGTTGATCCCATAGGACGAGCATTTTGACGGCTCCACGCAATTCAATGAAGGGTTTATAATGTTCAAGCTCCAAATCAATTATGGTATTGTTTCGTTTATGTATATAATTATATTGAAAAATCGCACCTTGCTATTTTTTTGTAAGTCAGACATTAAGTATTACCCAAGACATGTTAGCAAAATGCAGTGACTTGTTTAAATGCAAGTTTGAATCCAGTTACTTTATTAGTCATGCTCTGCATAGCCCATACAATAAAGATCGCGGGACACTGTCGTAACTCTACAAGATTTAAGCATGGTTTTACTACATATAAAACAAACAAAACATGGTAACAAAATATTATTAAGGTTTTTTACAGTAAGTTTTACCGTGGTATACAATTAATGTATTTAATAATTCACGTAATTGTAATTTAATTACTCTAGACAAAACATGGTTGGTTGTTAAATTTTATTATGTAACTGTCACGACCGGCTCAAAAGCCGTGACAAATGAATGGAGGAAATACTCGAGTTGGTTTAGTAAGGATATAAATGTTTATTAACAATAATAGAATAATAAATAAAACATGAAAACAACAGAATCAAAGACCATAACGCCTGACATCAACGCGTCAGACAGAACCAAATGTAAATCAAAACGAAAATAAACGGGAGCCAGCCAACCTCACACCAACAAGGACCAAACAGTTTTATAGTGGGTAGACCAGGTGGACATTGTTGACTTGATGAGTCTCCTAGCCACACCCACCAACCGGCAATAGCGGGAAGAACCTAGGAGACCCGTCACACACCCCTCCTAAAAGAAAAAAAATCAATCTTAAAGAAAACAAAACAATCCCAACAAACCCGGTGGAAAACTCAATCCAGTTCCCACTTCTCCCAGCATTAACTCTCCAACTCCTCCCAGCAACCATGGCGCCTAGGAAGCAAATTTAAGAAAGGTACAGAGAGACAAATACCAGGGGAAAATAAGGAACTCCACTGTTAAGAGGAACTCCTAACAACTCACTGCAGACCTAATTTGTCCAATTCACCAGCAACAGTTCCCAAAGACAAATGCACATCAAACTCCCACAAATCTCCATTTCTACAGGAAAGACTATAAAACAGCACCATGCAAAACATTCTATGGGAACCAAATACCAATAAAGATTTCTGATTACCCAAAAATGCCATGCATAAAGCAGCCATCCCATAGCCCCCCCAGCATAAAACAAAGACATGTCAATGTTTAATGCCCATCCGTCCCCGAACAACCCCCACCAGCACACTAGACAAACACAAATCCACAGGAAGTTATCGGCAAATCCTGCACAATGACAGGAGAATTCTTCAGTGTCTATAAGAGTCAGGCAGGATAGACACGAGACAAAGCATCCGCCGTAACGTTTTCAGAGCCTTTAATGTGGCGAATATCTAACAGGTAACCCTGTAGAAACAAGCACCACCTCATTAACCTTTGGTTAGGGTTTTGTAATGAGTGTAAAAAAACTAAAGGGTTGTGATCAGTAAAAACCACCAGAGGTCCCTCAGATGATCCCACATATACATCAAAATGTTGTAAGGCCCAAATCAGAGCAAGTGCTTCCTTCTCAATTACTGAATAGTTAAGCTGAAAAGAATTAAACTTTTTTGAAAAGAATCCAACTGGGTGGTTAATGCCATTTTCCGAAGTCTGCAACAGAACGGCACCAGCACCCACATTGCTGGCATCAACTTGCAAATGAAAGACTTGGTCAAATTTTGGGGCTTTCAAAACAGGACCCTCTGTAAGGAGCATTTTTACCCTTTCAAATGCTTCTTGACAATGCGAAGTCCAACAAAAGACCACTCCTCCTCTTAGCAAATTTGTCAGGGGTGCCACCACTGTAGAAAAATTTCGACAAAAACAACGATAAAACCCCACCATTCCCAAAAATCGCATAAGTTCCTTCTTTGTAGTTGGAGTAGGGTAGTTATCGATCACTTCCACTTTTGCACGGACAGGACGCACTTGGCCTTGTCCCACTACTTTCCCCAAATATACAACTGTGGCTTTGGCGAACTCACACTTTAACAAGTTCACAGTCAAATTGGCGTTCAAAAAACGATCAAATAGTGCTCTAATTTGAACTATGTGTTCGTCCCAAGTTTGACTAAAAACTACAACGTCATCCAAATACACAGCGCATCCTTCCAAGCCAGAAATGACTCGATTCATTAATCGCTGGAAAGTCGCGGGAGCGTTTCGCAAACCGAAACTCATAACCTTGTATGAAAACAATCCTGATGGCACAATAAAAGAAGAAATTTCTCGAGCTCTTTCTGTTAGAGGCACTTGCCAGTAACCTTTTAGTAGATCGAATTACTTACGAATTTGGCGCTTCCCACCTGATCAATACAGTCCTCAATTCGAGGCAAAGGAAACGAATCCGGTTTTGTCACTGCATTTAACTTTCGATAATCGGTACAAAATCTGAATGATCCATCAGATTTATGCACCAACATCGACGGAGAGGCCCAACTAGAAAAGGAAGACTCAGCGATATCATTTTTCAACATATAGTCAAGTTCAACCTCTAGTTGTTTTTTCTTATTCGCAGATACTCTATAAAAGCGCTGACGAATTGGAGCTGAATCTCCCACATCGATGTCGTGTGTAATCAAATTTGTACGAGTCGGAGTATCAGGAAACAGGGTAACATATTCAAAAATCAAGCTAATCAAATCGTTACGCTTTTCTTCTGTTAAATGACTAAATCGACGGTGCAAAGACGTTAACTCCTCAGAATTTCGTAATCGACCCTGAAGAATAGAATCTCCTGGATCAATCTCCTCTTGGTCCCCATTTATCAGAACTGAAGAGGAGAACTCGGCACCACCAAAAACAGGGCCTGCAAGCAAAACAGGTTTAACACAAAAAACAGGTTTAACCACATTCACTTTAGAGTCATTGATTTTGGTGTCCACGAAATCTTCAGAACCATAAAACGGTTTTAACAAGTTTACATGACACACTTTAGTTTTCTTTCTTCGATCTGGTGTATTGATCAAATAATTAAGATCAGAAATTTGACGAGCCACAGTATATGGGCCTGCAAATTTGGCCTGAAATGGTGATCCTACAATAGGCAACAAAGCAAGTACTTGATCACCAGATTGAAATGAACGTAATTCTGTTCGTCTATCAAAGAATCGTTTCATTCGATCTTGCGTTTTTCTCAAAGATTTCTTTGCCAACTGGCACGCTTCAAAAATTCGTCTGCGAAAGTCATTCACATATGACAAAACATCTTTAGGTGGATCATTTCGTTTCCAATCCGCAGACAAAACAGATAATGGACCACGTACATCATGGCCAAAAACAAGACTGTTTGGGCTAAATCCAATGCTTTCCTGAGCAGCTTCTCGAGCTGACATTATCAACCAAGGTAACCCAGTCTCCCAATCTTTACCCGTCTGAACACAGTATGATCTCAGTAACGATTTTAGTGTCTGATGAAATCTTTCCAGTGCTCCCTGACTTTGGGGATGATAAGCACTGGAAAGATTATGTTGAATATGAAGCTGTTTCAATACTTGACCAAACAGATGGGAAGTAAAATTACTCCCCTGATCTGACTGAATAACTCGAGGAATTCCGAACACTGAGATAAACTGAGTCAACGCTTTTACCACTAACTTTGCAGTTAGAGAACGTATAGGGTACACAGCTGGGTACCTGGTCACTTGGCACATAACAGTAAGCAAGTATTCATTCCCTGCTTTTGACCGAGGCAACGGGCCAACACAATCCACTATAAGATGTTCAAATGGTTGGCCAAGAGCAGGAATTGGATACAGAGGGGCAGGTTTTACAGACTGGTTTGGTTTTCCAGTAAGCTGACAAGTTTGACAAGACTTAATATATTTTGATATGTCACGCTTCAATTTTGGCCAAAAAAAACTTTTCAGAATCATCTTATATGTTTTTTTCACTCCTAAATGTCCAGACATGTCATGTGCGGTTTGTAAGACAAGTTGACGCAGATCCTGAGGTACAACAATCTGTTGCACAGGGTCACAAATTTCAAACTCTCCATGTGGCACCCACTTTCGAAACAACACATCTTCCACCAAGTAATATCCAGAAGGAAGATTAACAATTGTATCAAAAGGGACCACTCTGTCAAACAGATCTACAAGAGTAGAGTCAGCTTTCTGTTTTTCAATTAATTCATTCCGTGACACAGACAAGAGGGAAGGAATTTCCTGAGTTAGACTCACCCTTTTAGTTACGGTTTCAACATCAGGTTGCGTTTTACTCATAGATCGTGTTACTGCGCATGATGGAAACACGTTCGAAGGACAGGAAAAAATTTCATGACCCGTCTCAACAGTCGACACAGATGGTGTAACCACCAAATTTGGTGTAACATCGCGCCAAACTCGATCGCCAGCTAAATCATTCCCCAAAATTACCTGTACTCCTTTCACAGGCAAGGAGGAACGTACCCCAATCTCCACTTCTCCCTGGATCAAATCAGAGCGCAAAACAATTTTATGCAGGGGAACAGATATAACATTCAACCCAATACCCCTTATCAACACGTTGTTGCCCGTGTAAGAGTCATTCGAAAAAGGCAAGACTGACTCCAAAACAAACGTTTCTGACGACCCGGTGTCGCGGAGAATTCTTACTGGTAGATCTTCCGTAGAATTAATCAATCTCACAAAACCGTCTGTCACAAATGGAGAAAACGTTGACACACAGGAAGAGCAATTATCCTGTAGGCCTACATTATTCAATGCGGAAGCTGTAATAGCCAGAGCAACTGATTTCACTGAAGATGAAAACTTCGTTTTTGCAACATCTTTTGCTTTCAAAGACGGACAGTCATTCTTCCAGTGACCAAGCACATGACAATAATTACAACTCCCCTGGTTTATTCTTTCCTTTTCTGCAACAGAAATATGATGATCAGGTGAAGCACGCACATTTTTTGAAAACGTGCTCCGATCATACCTAAAGTCTTTCTGGAAACTTCCTTCAGACTTTTTGTATCCAAAATAGGTTTTATGAATCAGAAAAAATTCATCAGCCATGATGGCAGCCTCACACGCAGATTCAGGTTTACGCTCACTAATGTATGTGGCTATACGATCTGAAACGGAATTCTTAAACTGTTCAAGCAAAATTAACTCCTTCAAATCGCCTAAGGTTTTCACGTCAGACGCAGTACACCAACGATTAAAACAAACAGAAATATCATGTACAAACTCGGCATGCGTTTGTTTTTCGGTTTTCTTCCAGGACCTAAATTTTTGTCTATAGGCCTCTGGAACCAACTCGTAAGCCCTCAACACTGCATTCTTAACAACCAAATAATTCTTAGCATTTTCCACACTAAGAGACGAATACGCTTCTTGAGCTTTACCTGTAAAAACAGACTGCAACATAAGTGTACGATCGTCATCTGGCCAATTTCGTGCTTCTGCCACGCGTTCAAATAACAAAAAGAAACGTTCAACATCCTTTTCATCAAACCTAGGGATCAACCTCATATTAGTCACTACATCGAATTTACACGAAGTCAAATCAGGTGCCACACCAGTGAAAGGAAGTTTACCATCTCGTATCAGATCTAAACGGTAACGTTCAAGATCAAGCTGTTGTTGTTGAAACTGAAGTTTAGACCTCTCAATAACATTTTGCATTTCTAACATTTTTTCCTTCGTCTCCTTTTGAATCAGCAACAATTGTTTTTGTTGCTCAAATGTTAATGACATTGTAGACGACGTCGCATTTTCCATATCTGACTCGAATTCGAACAATTTAGAGACTAAAATTCCACGTGCAATTAATTCTGTTTTTATCACTGATTTTACACCATCTTTCAGACGTTTATCTTGACCTAACAAACTAACTTCGTAGTGACTGGCAAGTTCTACCAATTGATCTCTAGTCAAATCATTTAACAAGTCTTCTGACGGAGCACTAATGAATTCTTCAATTTTCGAAGTCATTGTGACAAACAAACGTTATGCTACATTAATTATTTGCAAAAACATCTGAGGAGAATTACCCGTAGTAAACAATTCCCTCTAACCAAATTTCAAACTACCTAAACTCAACCCTAGTCTTCATATAGTTACTTGCAGCGGGTTCTTATACACTGTAAACCAGTGTTTGCAAAAGTGACCGATTAACGAGCCACCAGTACAAAACACGGACGTGTTCCCGAGACAACTGCTCCAACTGCTTTCACCATACAAAAAAAACAAACTAAAAGAAAAAAAAAATCGAAGCATCCCGTTTAAGGACACCACGCTAAACCTAACAGGGAAAAGTTTAATCCAAAATAATTTCTCCTCACATATAGTAGCAAACACTTACCAGAGTTGAAGCTCCCGCAAAACAATACGAAAAAAAGACTAAACCAACAAGAATAATCCTCCAAAAATTTCGGAAACAATACAAATTTTACCAAAAATAATACATACTTAACGAATAAACATTCGGTTTAACGAAACAAAATGTATTATTGAATTGAATTACAAATGAACTGACCTTTGATTTGAGAAAATTAACGACGAGCCCCCATATTTGTCACGACCGGCTCAAAAGCCGTGACAAATGAATGGAGGAAATACTCGAGTTGGTTTAGTAAGGATATAAATGTTTATTAACAATAATAGAATAATAAATAAAACATGAAAACAACAGAATCAAAGACCATAACGCCTGACATCAACGCGTCAGACAGAACCAAATGTAAATCAAAACGAAAATAAACGGGAGCCAGCCAACCTCACACCAACAAGGACCAAACAGTTTTATAGTGGGTAGACCAGGTGGACATTGTTGACTTGATGAGTCTCCTAGCCACACCCACCAACCGGCAATAGCGGGAAGAACCTAGGAGACCCGTCACATAACGTACTAGCTGTTTAAATTCATTATGTACATCAAAAACCAATCAGACAAATTCTATTACCAATTAAAGGCGCTGTTGTATTTATATTTTATGCAATTAATCAGATTTCAAGGGGTGGTCAGTGCCCTTGAACAATCACCACTATGTGAAGTATGAAGAACTTTAAGTGTTACAGTACATTTTATGCTATCTTGGTTTTAACTTGTTGCAAGTTATTTATAATTTTGCACATTTGGCTGATTTGGAGTCACTGTCATCTTGTTGCATGGAAAATTAATTTATATAAATATTTTTTTTATTTGAGTTAACTACCCAATAAGTTTAGAACTACAAATGTGTTTTTTTTATAATATTATGAACTGTGAAACCTGATATGACATTATGAAGCACCAACGTTGTGTTTATGTACTGTCTACAGGCATATTGATGGAAACCATAAGCTTGTGAGGTGGAGAATGGTGTTCCATGGCTGTGTTGATGGCTACAGTCGAACAATAACTTATCTTGACTGCCTTGACAACAACAGAGCTACCAGTGTTCTGTCTTTGTTTCGTGCATGTGTGCAACATTTTGGATTACCATCTAGAGTACGTTGCGACCATGGAATGGAGAATATTGAAGTTGGACGCTATATGCTTGAAAGACGAGGTCTGAATAGAGGCAGCATCATAACCGGTCGTAGTGTTCATAATCAGCGCATTGAAAGACTATGGGCAGAACTAAACAGAGTCGTCATATATCGTCATATATCATTTCAGTAACTTATTCATATTCATAGAGGATCAGGGGATTCTAGATTCTCTTAATGAGCTTCACATGTTCTGCTTGCATTTTGTGTACCTACCACGAGTACAGCGAGGAGCTGCAGAATTTCGGGCACAATGGAATTACCATTGCCTTTCTACACAAGGAGGATAAACACCCCTTCAACAATGGCAAAGTGGTGTAATACACTATGCAGGAACGGGGAGCACTGCAACAGTTGGTGTTTTTGAGTTACCATGTGACAATGAAGCTGAAGAACATGGCTCTCCAATACATTTGCAGACCTCAAACAATGTGGTGAGTCCACTTAATGATGTCATCATCAATGAAACAATTTACAGTGCACTTGAGGAAATGTTTGACCCACTATCTGAGGATGGTAACAATGGTATAGACTTACAAATGTCCAGACAATGACTCTTTCATGTTTGCGTTTAAAAAAAAGGTCAGAAGACATGATAGCCATTCAGTAACTTTATTGTTATAAAACCTCAGCTGCACTTACCCTTAAATCAGTAGCTATATAGGCAAGCTTCTCAAACATTACTCTGAACATTTAAGTTTGGATTAGAAATGACTTGTTATCGAAGATATTGCAATATCTTTAACTGTTCGTGCTAACTGTTGCACTTGTGTCATTTTTATTCATCATATAATTTGCATATGTCTTTTTACATCAGAGATTGTGCTTACATTAAAGCATATAAAAGCCTATCAAAACTTTTGAGGTAAAGATACCTAAAGCATTAATTAATGCTACTGTAAAAAATGACATAAAACACTAAAACTAAATCCATTTGTAAACGACATCCTGTACTCCACAGAAGAAATTAGTTATATTGATTTAGAATGATGTGAGGCTGGGTAAACAACAACTTTTGTATGTATTTCTTCAAATATACTATTTTTTTCAGTAGGGTGCCTATTCCATGCCAAAACCATATGTGTTGGCAAAGTTCATGGAACTTTTAAATTCATTGTATGTTTTGTGCAAAGGCAATTTGAGACAATTAATGCAGGTGTTTGCCATAGGAAACCTTGAAACCACTGCAGACTGAGATCTCTTTATTTGTAGGAATTCAATTGTAGGCTGTGGAGTGAAGCCTATTGGTGGTATACAAGTGGCACCAGTTGCGAAAGCCAAAATCTTATCCAATTTGGCTGGTCCATCCTCATCTGCAATAAAGTAAATATCTTCTGTAACAAAAGTCTAACAGGTCAGTATGTGTATTAGCCACAGTAAAAGTGTCCAATAAATATCACAAGCTTAGCAAACACAAATTATGGAACAGTTCATGTCAGGTTTAATTATTGATGAGACATATGCGGTTTAATTGTGATTTTTGCCAGTGATTTAAAAAGATCTGCCTTTCCCCATTCAAGTAACGTTAGATAGGACTGTGGACTTGCTATTAACTGCAGTGCCCATAGGCGTTGCACACATGGCCGCCATGCAGTCGCCGAATCTAACCGATTGATACAATCCCTTTTGAATTAAATTCAGCGATTCTAAAGGAACTAATCCTTACGATCATTTTTTTCCTTTTTTGAAATTGCTCCTAGCACGTTTTATCCGCCAAATGTCTGCCGGTGGCATCATTACAACAGAGCAATTGATCTAACTTAACTTGTCAACGTTAACCAACCACGTTACAAACCAAGTAACGTTAAAACTGTTAACTTACAACAATACCAACATCATTACATTTGGTATATCTGTAGGCTACATTCGAAATTTCTTAAATACAAATCACATTTACTGAATTATGCCAGAAGCACTTACCTCTTTTTCATTTTTGATGTTCGCCAGGCTCCAAAACGGTGGCGTGTTTCATAGCGCGGTCCTTGGGCTGGACGAAAGACACTATGTAGTTCACCTTCCACGTTGTTGTTTGAGGGTACACTAACGTTAGACTTTGTTGTGAATTTAAAGTCGAAGCTAGAGAAGGTAGCGCAGGCGATTGTAAAATTTTACTCTATAGGAGGCCGATTAGGGTGAAATACATTAAAACGCTTGCGTATTTAAATTATACTTGCGCTGACATGTGAAACATTTCTGCTTATGTAACGGGGACCGCTGGCTTAACACAGAGTGCTGGTTCAAGTACTCTGGCTACCGTTTGAAAAGAGTTGCACCTGCACAAAGGTAGGGCACGCATGCACTTGAGAGGGAGAGAGCGCAAAAATTCATTGTGACCGGAAGTCGTTTCGTTGTTACCGGAAAACACTTTGTTACCTCTTCGAACTCGTGTAATGAATGTAAACAATGAAGTATTTCTTATTATTGGTCACGGTTGGCTTTTTTATGTGTAATTATCAGCATGTTAGTGCTAACTATGACAAATTTTTTAAAAAAAATTCACGGTTCCTGCAGTGTATAGAATTTTTACAAACAGATCCTGCAATTCCATACTTCACAGAACTACAACACCATGCACGGACAGTTCGTTCAATTACAAATGTAGTTCGTCGTACAAGAGGCCAAGACTCTGAAGATTGTATAACTGTCCTGGAGTCGATATGTAATGCGGTTAATGTAATTCTTCGACATTTTGACAGCCAGATACTTCAAGGAAGCAACAACTGCATCGTCCCACCAACACTTCGCAGTGGGACCGCTGGTCGCCCGCGGTATGATTTGACAGCCGATCAAATTAACCACTGCTTGGATCTGGGTTATAACTGGCAGGGAATATCTTTAATGTTTGGAATAGATCGGCGAACCTTGTTCCGCCACAGACAACGTCTTTCGATTCCGTCTAATGACTACACTCAACTCTCAGACGAGAATCTGACTTCAACAATTAGGCAAATTCTGGAGAACACTCCAAATGCTGGAGAGACCTATGTTAGGGGAAGTCTTCGCTCAAGGGGTTTCCGCATTCAGCAGTGGAGGGTTGGCCAAGTCCTCCAAAACATTGACCCTGTCGGACGAAGCTTTCGACGTAGACAAGCCATCCGTCGCAGAATTTACTGTGTCGGAGGTCCAAATGAATTATGGTATGTGGCAAGATACTATTTTTTTCTAGCTTAAAGGTGTTATCTCAAGTTAAATATGAAATTACCTTTCTACACCTTTTCCCAAATTGTTATAGTTTTGGAATTAATACTCTGGTCCTGTAATTACCCAAAACATTGATTTTTAAAACTAACACTATAATTAGAGTTCAAACAAAACATTACAATTACTGCAATTTCCTCTTTTGACAGGCACATCGATGGAAACCATAAATTGGTGAGATGGAGGATGGTGTTCCATGGATGCATTGACGGGTACAGTCGTACAATTATATATCTTGACTGCACAGACAATAACAGGGCTTCCAGTGTTTTGACCCTATTGCAAAGAGGGGTACGCAATTTCGGATTACCATCAAGAGTCAGATGTGATCGTGGTATGGAGAACATCGAGGTGGCTCGCTTCATGCTGAGAAGAAGAGGACTGAACAGAGGGAGTATCATAGCTGGACGCAGTGTCCATAATCAGAGGATTGAAAGACTTTGGGCTGTACTTAATCGTGTGGTATCATACCATTTCTCTGATTTGTTCAGTTTCATGGAGAATCAATTTATTCTCAATTCATTGTCTGAACTGCACCTGTTTTGTTTGCGCTACGTTTACATTCCACGAATCGAAAGAGCTGTTAGGGAATTCACAAACCAGTGGAATAACCACGCTCTTTCTACAGAAAGATACATGACACCTTTGCAGTTGTGGTACAGAGGAATTATTAGTCGTGTTGGACAGAACAACCTGGCTGTAAACAGTGTATTTGAAGCGAATGAGTCTTCAATTAGTGTTGACACTTTGCCCTTTGCTTATGACGTGATAAACCAAGTTGTAGTTCCTGAGATTAATTTAGAAGTATATAACACAACCCTTAATGAAATACGTCAGACATTTGATCCTTTACAAGATGATGGTAATCATGGGATTGACATATTCTTGGGTCTTGTAAATTTCCTGGAACAAGACTATAATGAAGACTGTTGTTAGAGGAAATTTCATCTCTTATGTTCTGTTAAAAGAGATGGAAAGAAAATAGAAATTGATTTGAGTTGCACATTGTATATTAACATTAAAGATGAAGAATTTGAAACATTTATTGTAACAAACTATTGGCTTTTGAGAAATTTCTTTACAAAATAAGGTGCATGGCATTGTATGTTCAAACTCAAAACCTCACATCTCCCAACAAACCACCATTATCTTAGACAGACAATTAAATTGCACTAAGCTCAGCAATACTTCCTAACAAGACTAACTACCTCAATAACTGTCAATGAGGTTATTAAACCAGATGCTTAAAAAGTGCATGTCTTTCAGAGGTTTGGATATAAATGTGAACTGCACAGAATGCCTCTAACAATTCTATTCTTACAGAATTAAGTGCAACAAAATCTTAGCTGAAAGTATTGTAAACTTCTGTGTGAACAACACAGAGGAACAAATTGTTTGAAATAAGTTTACTCCATTCCAAAACCCTGAGTATTTTGGATTCCAAAGTCCATATTGTTTTTGAAGTCCTCATAAATTCCATGAATTGGGAGTCGAAGGCCGTTGATGCAAGTGTTGGCCAATGGATATTTTCCTTCACCGTGTAGGAATTCCAGAGAGGGCTTAGGTGAAAAACCAATGGGTGGCACCCCATTCGATCCTGTTGTAAATGTCAAAATGTCCTCCAGCTTTGTTGTCCCGTCCTCCTCTGATACAAAAAATACAAAAAACATTAAACAAAATTAATTAATACTATACGCAGTGGCTCATTGATCACAAACGCGAACATAAAACATAAAATCAAGTTGACAGTGCTATAAATTTGATTCATACATACCGACAAAAACCAACCCCTATTGTTCATGTATCACAATTTAAAAATGCTTTAACTGATATTAGAGATGTCTACTGTATTCTAAAATATTAGTACAGTTATCTGTAACAACTCAGAAAAAATGTCAACCTTCAGCATCCTGCAGGTAATCTCTCCAATATGCAACAAGTCGGTTCCATCTGCTCGTCTATTGCTTCCGGTCACTGACCATCTGATTTCGAATAGCTCATCCATTATGTCTGCTGTAAGATTCCTTCGACTGTAGCAGAGGACAGAACGAAAAGCCTGTGGATGTTGCTGGATCTTCTGAATCACTCCAAATGTTTTCAGTCCATCGCGAAACCTAAGTATGCAAAATGAAGACAGAAAAGATAGTCACTCCACACACACAGTGCACACAAAAACTTGCTCACTCACTTTCACACACACACACTCACGCATGCACGCACGCATGCACGCAAACACCCACTCAAACATTCACTCGCTGTCACACCCTCTCACACGCCTGGAGAACTGTTGATTCATTTCATCTACTTCACTGCTATATGTGGTTGAAACAACAATACAAGCTTCTTTACCCTTGATCCAAGTAAACTCAGTCTTTATTGTAACAAGATGTACCTTTCAAAGGGACCACAGACACGGTGAACTACTTGAAACATTAGAACATCCTCCAGTAACTGATTCTTGTCCATCAAACTTGTAAGAGGTCTCAGACAGCCAGCATTTGCCAAGTAATCTGTCAAAGGTGCTGTAGCTATCTGAAGCTCCTCCAGTGTTGTTGCTTCAGAAACCTGGTTCCAAAAAATAAATGTATATTCTATAAGTATTAAATTATATATTTAGAAATGTATCACATGTTAATACAAAAAGACCTATGTAAAGTACAGCATTCGAAGGGTTTCAATCATGTTATCCAAAAGAAAATAATTTATAGCATGCCTTGCAAAATAACCTAACATATCACACAAATCCTCACAAACCTTCTTCAGTTTGTCATAGAGTTCATGGTCTACAATATCTTCAATCGCTGGTCTGAAAATCTCTGGTCCTTTCACTAAGCAGTTGAAGAGGGTAACAGAGAGAAAACATGGTGCTGGGCCTCCATGAACCAGGCTGACAGCTATGGCTTGACCGGCAAAAAAATATCTGTCATCTCGCACAGCTGTAAAATAAAGGAAATTAACTAGCACAATGTTATAACAAGTGTGGCTCAAAAAAGTATTACTAAATTTGGCCACTTTATTATTTCTATTCTTTAATCTTTTGCAAATATACATACCAGAGGAATCAAGGGCCAAGTTCAAGTGTCCTTCGTATCCCTCAAACATCTTAGAGTGAGAAAGTGCTTCCATAAGAAGCCGTAGAAATTCCCTTCGGGGGCCACCAAGATCAACAGCCTCTTCAGTTGCACCCTTGTCATCAGAGAACTTGATGGACATTGTGTGGTTTGGGTTGTATGACATTCGTCGAAAGCCTCGAATAGCTCCATCGAGGACTGCTGCACGATTGATGTTAACTTTGGAAATGCCCTTTTGAGTGATCTTTTCACTCAGTTCCTTTAAAATTTCTCGTATTGAGGTATGTTCTTGTGGCCGTCTAAAATGACAATTACAGAAAAAAAATCAGAAAACATGTTTACATAGACTCTAACAGTCCAAAAATTAATCCGACTACAGTTAACAAATGTTCCTGAAAGAAGGAGAAAAAACTAATCCAGACATAATCCCTTTTCCAATTTTGTTGCAACACATACAACATGCGTTTACTTTAATCACAATTTCTAAACCATCAGTAATATTGGCATAATGCAACCAATGACTATTTGCAGTCAATGCAAATGTGGGCTATAGCATTTTTCAACGTTAAAAAGCATATACAAAGCACCTACTTCATGTTAACTAATATAACTTCATTTCTACTGGCTAAAAACACTTTACATTTTTTAAATGATTATGCCAAAATTAATTCATCAGAATTCACTTACGTCTGGTCCTCAATACTGGCAATAATAGCTGTATACAAGTCCTCGTCTTCATCTTCATTAGATAGGTCATTTATGAGATTAATGTAAGTCCCATAATGATTCTGCCAGCGCCTTGGAGTGTGGCTCTTTGACAGTGATGAGGAAACTTGGGTGCTTACTTGGTTGCTGGAAGAGGCTTGAACATTTGTTGCTGTATTAGAGCTGGCACTGCCCTGGTGAACTGTTTCATGATGGGTTGAAATGGATCTTGCCATGGGTTTGGACTCTGTTTCAGCAAGTGCTCTAACCCCAACAGCAAAGGGGAGATTTTCTGCCTGTTTTTTGCAAGAATTTGAGGACTGTGGTGGCTCATCATCTGTACAATCTGTATCTTCCTCCTCATCCACACTGTAGGCTTCATAATCTAAAGTTTCTTCATTCACAGACTACAAAAACAAGCTACCATTAGTCAAACTTGTGATCAATGACTGCTAACCCATGTAAAGTTAAAATTGTCAATTTTGTGTATGTATTCAAAGACAATACTTATTAATACTTAATTTAAAACAATAATAATGCTTTATCCTTTTTTGAATCATACTCCCGTCCAGCTGTTGGCCTTCATGGAGAGTCGGAGCGACGAGTTTGTTGCCATATGGCAAGAGGATTTCAAGACTGACAAAGACAGAAATACACACAGTACAACTAATGCTTGGTAAATTTTGATGTAAACACCACTTTACGTTATCAAGTTTTATATTGTAAATATGAAGTAATGTTTCATTTAAATCTTTTAGGCCCGGTTCCACAGAAAAGACTCATCTTAAACCAGGACTATGCCTTAGTTAAATGAGGATATTTATGTTGCTTTTATTAGAATGGCTCTGATAATAATATAACTGTGTGGATCTTGAGACAAAACAATAACAATGACATGTTTTAAGATATGTCAGGGCAATTTCTTTTGGTCAAGACAGCTGAAACTTATATTTTAGTCTGTGACTAGTCTTAAGCCTTGTCTGTAATACATTGAAGGCATTGAAGTTCCACACATTCACTTATGTGTGGCTGTTAACCAACTTACCTCACACAACACGGAATTTTCCCTTTGTATTCATGGCTGTTCTGTAGTCCCAGGATTTATTGAACTCGAAAGCACTTAGTATGTGTCCCTTTTCCTACAGCTTCTGCTTTGTTCTCTGCTTGACAACGTTGTTTTCTTTGGGGTGTGTCAGTAGAATTATATCTTTATTATAAGTTCTATGATATGGTGGTTTGGACCTAAAGAGTGACCTAAAAAGATTAATTAGATTAATTATATCGTTTTGGTTGCACAATATAACAGTACAAACACAGTATAACAAGCTGGCGCCAAGTTACCCCAGCCGACAAAAATAACACATGTTGTAGGCCTACATACCGTTTCCCTTTGGAGTTGGATTTCCAGCTGCTGAATCGTCTCGCAACGAAGCGGGGCGTCTGGCTTTCCGGCCCAGAGGTGTTAGGTAAAGTGACACGCTGTGTTGCTGGGTTTACGTTTCTTGAGTCCGCGCCGTTTTGCGTTGGTCGGAACAACGTTCCAATTTCTGAATCGATCTGATTCACAGTGGTCGAAGAACTCGAATCTACGGCATTGGCGATCGTATTAATCAGCACTGGAGAACAAAGTAGATTTCTTAAAATATTAACTGCCTCTGTTGTAACTTTATCGTCCGCCATGATGGCTTACCAATTTTCTAATCAACCGCGCTTCCGTGTACATTGAAACGACTTCCGGTCACACTGAAAAACTCGTGAATGCACTCTGTTGCAACCTTGTGAAACATTATAAAGGACGTTGTTTCTGTAACTGCTTCTGTTTCATAAATATTGAAGCAAATATGCTTTTCTAAAAGGAGCCGTTGTATTTGAACGTGTCTTGACCGCGACTGTGAGGCCCTATTTATACATGTAAGTGCCCACGTTTTTAATGTTTTTTGCCCTAATTGGCCATGTAAGTGCGCACGTTTTCAATGTTTTTCGCCCTAATTGGCCATGTAAATGCGCAAGTTTTTTTAATGTATTTCACCCTAATCGGTCTCCCATACATTTCACTAAGTTCGATCAATGTTTTTATTTCATTAGTGTTTGTAAGAGTCATTTCAATAATTAAGACCTAAACGGCCCCTCATAGGGACCTCTTTATGTTCGGTGCAAAAGTAAAATAACATTTATGAATAAAAAGACAGTGAAGTTATTTACTCAGATTTTTCTTTACATTGATGCATTTGGCAGATGCTTTTATCCAAAGTGACTTACATTGCATTATACTGTACATTGTATCTGAGTATGTAGACTCCCCCCGTACATCATTCAGGGTGGCATGCACTCACGGCAACTTACATGACTCGCCCGTCGCCTTCTCCTGTGGAGTCACCAGGTGATCCGCTCCCTGAGACCCAAAGATATCCCAGGCGACCTGAACCAGTCCAGTCCAGCTCATTTGGGTGTAGTTCGGGCAGACTCAGGTAGACCCGCCTCCATGGACACCACCGGATGCCCGCTATGGTACTCCCTGTCCGAGGCACCCCTCGGCACGGATGCTCTAGAACACAGCTGGCTGCTGGACAAGCGGAAGCATGCCATCCCCCAGTGAGCCTCATTGCACAGAACCTGTGCAATGTCAGGGAAGAGGAGTATCAAGTTCTACTGGTTGTTGCGCACTGGCCCAAAAAGACTTGGTTCTCAGAGCTAATGCTTCTGACGACAACACCCCCTGGCCGACTCCCCTGACGAAGGACGAAAGTTGTGCCATCCCGAGCCTGACCTCTGTAACAAATGTCCCACCCCCAGCGGTGGTTGAGACCATCACTCAGGCTAGGGCCCACTAGCCGGCTAAATACCTATAAGTGGCAACTCTTCTCGTCCTGGTGTTCTTCTTGCAGAGAAAACCCACGGAGTTGCTGGATCGGGAACGTGTTGTCCTTTTCACAAGAGAGACTCGAGACTAACCTCTCACCTTCCACACTGAAAGTGTATGTAGCCGCTATTGGGACTCATCACGACTCAGTTGCTGGAAAGTTTCTCGGACAGCACGACGTGATCATTGGGTTCCTAAGGGACGCAAGAGGGGGATCCCTCGCTCAATACCCTCTTTGGACCTTGAGGTCCTGTCCCCTCTGAGACGCCGCTCTTCCTCACTTAACGATGAAGACCATTCTCCTGATGGCGCTCACTTCCAACAAGAGGGAAGGGGACCTACAAGCATTCTCAGTGTCCCCTTATTGCCTAGAATTTGGGCTTGGCGATTCTCACATGATCCTGAGACCTAACGGCCCGTGAGGACCGAAGGAAGAGGCTTCCCACCTCTTCAAAAAGGTCTGGGACGCCCTGCCTACCTATCCACTAGAAGATAGCAATTTCAGGAAAGCGCTCACGTCTGACACGCCCAGACCAGTCACTGTCGCTTTGCTAGAGATTGTGATACGGCACAGCGTTGTTGCGTTTTTCAATAGGAACCTCATCTGTCGGTTCAACACAACGTCGAGAGACTGACAGAAAGGGAATGTCTTGGTTACGGATGTAACCTCAGTTCCCTGATGGAGGGAACGAGACGATGTGCCCTTCTTGCCACAAACACGTGCCGACCGCTGCAGTAATCATGAGAGGCGAGGGTTCAGTCCAGCTTGCAAATTTCATTCGCCAATTTCATTGGCCTGTTTCAAAACTGATAGTTCTCAAGGGTGAAACCTAATCTGTTGGTTCGACACAACCTCTCGTTCTCTCCACCAGGGAACTGGTCCATCAGGTTACATCTGTAACTAAGAAGTTTTGCTTTAGCAAGAAGTTGAAGCTGAAAAAAGCAGGACTTTACCACCATGTTAATCTGTTTATCAAATCTTAATCCATCATCGAAAATAAAACCCAGACTTTTAACTCTTTCCCTGCCTGCCTTTAAAAAAAAGGTGCCAGCCAGCACCAGCATTTTCAAACAATTTCACCAAACTTTGATGGCTCACAGTACATTTTCTTTCATGAATATATGGACAGAAAAAGACTGAAAGAACTCTGAAAGAACATAGTCTCTGCTTTTAAACAAAATAAACCATATTCGTCTATCTTCATTTGTTATTTTTTATCACCCCTTAGATGTAGGTAGAGTTCTTCAAAAATGCATCACTTTGATAGCTGAGAAAATGTCTTGTGAAAGACTCCGACCAGATTAGACTCAGAACGATGATCATGGGATGTTATATACGTTCTGTGTTCAGAGATTCTGTACTTTTTCCAAAGGTGTGTAACAGAGCCAGCTGCTGTACAACAGTACAAACAGTGATTGCCGTAGTAACTGCCATCAAGGCTAAATAAAACATAGCGCAGAAAGGAGAACAGAAGCAGCATAATGAGCTTAAACCTTTAGTTAAACTGTGATAAAAGTTTAGAGTGCTTACTTTAGCTGTCCATCATTTACATTGTGTTTGGCTACGATTCAGCTTTTCACATACAACTTAAGCACAAATCAGCACAGAACAGTGTAACAAAAGCTCCTTTTCATCTGAGTTAGTCCTGGAGCTGGTTAGTCTAGTCTTAGATATTGTCTTGGCCACCAGACCTCCTTTCCATATGCGCCTATTGACTCCCGATCCACACCCCAACTGCAAATTAGTCCACCCGTTGCATCAAATATTAGAAGTTTGTCATTATGGAGACTTCTGCCCCATTATCTTTTCATTATACATGAATATTGTGTCATTTTAGAACATCTTGTAGAACATACTTTTTCCAGAATATTTTTTTTCTCTAAATGACAACATAAAATGCTCTCACACATAGTTTACTGCCATGATTCAATGGTTTCATGAAAATGACCCACTTAATGTTTGTTTTTCAGTGCCGTTTCCTGAGGCCCCAGCGTTCTCCAGACAGCAGCATCTGCCCCTGAAAAGCAACCGTTTGGTTCCACGAGTGCTGCTTCGCTCAAACAGTGACAACGATCTGATTGTGAATGCTGTGAGCACTCAGCGGCTGGCAAGTCGATGTTTTATACCCCAGCCAATGCAAAGTGACCCCAACAGACGGGTAAAGACGATGGGGTGCAGCACTAGGTCTATCCAGTCCTGTTATTCGCTATCTGCAATTTGTTTGGGGGAAGACCAGAGCAGTCTTAAAAAAAGGTTAGCTCAATATAAACATAAATTCCACAGGGTTTTAAGAAAGTGTCAATGAACTGCATTCTATACACTATGTTTGTCCTGAACATTGCATCCACTGTTGTTGACAATCCCCCACCCCATATGTTTGAGAATTCTATCTATTGTGACTCAGAGATGTTGAGATCCAGTTTCACCATTCAGGATCACTTAGAAATGAAAATCATTATGCATTTCACCTACCCTGCTGAAATATCCAGCATAAGGTATATTCAGCATATTTGAATGGTGAAATTAGCATGGGATGTTGGTTTACTGGTCCACTGCTTGGGATGCTGGTTTACTGGTCGACAGCATGGGATGTTGGTTTACTGGTGCACAGCTTGGGATGTTGGTTTACTGGTCCACAGCTTGGGATGCTGGTTTACTGGTCCACAGCTTGGGATGCTGGTTTACTGGTCCACAGCTTGGGATGCTGGTTTACTGGTCCACAGCATGGGATGTTGGTTTACTGGTCCACAGCTTGGGATGCTGGTTACTGGTCGACAGCATGGGATGTTTGTTTATTGGTCCACTGCTTGGGATGTAGGTTTACTGGTCCACAGCTTGGGATGTTGGTTTACTGGTCCACAGCATGCAATGTTGGTTTACTGGTCCACAGCTTGGGATGCTGGTTTACTGGTCCACAGCTTGGGATGCTGGTTTACTGGTCCACAGCATGGGATGTTGGTTTACTGGTGCACAGCTTGGGATGTTGGTTTACTGGTCCACAGCTTGGGATGCTGGTTTACTGGTCCACAGCTTGGGATGCTGGTTTACTGGTCCACAGCTTGGGATGCTGGTTTACTGGTCCACAGCATGGGATGTTGGTTTACTGGTCCACAGCTTGGGATGCTGGTTACTGGTCGACAGCATGGGATGTTTGTTTATTGGTCCACTGCTTGGGATGTAGGTTTACTGGTCCACAGCATGCAATGTTGGTTTACTGGTCCACAGCTTGGGATGCTGGTTTACTGGTCCACAGCATGGGATGTTGGTTTACTGGTCCACAGCTTGGGATGCTGGTTACTGGTCGACAGCATGGGATGTTTGTTTATTGGTCCACTGCTTGGGATGTAGGTTTACTGGTCCACAGCATGCAATGTTGGTTTACTGGTCCACAGCTTGGGATGCTGGTTTACTGGTCCACAGCTTGGGATGCTGGTTTACTGGTCCACAGCATGGGATGTTGGTTTACTGGTCCACAGCTTGGGATGCTGGTTACTGGTCGACAGCATGGGATGTTTGTTTATTGGTCCACTGCTTGGGATGTAGGTTTACTGGTCCACAGCTTGGGATGTTGGTTTACTGGTCCACAGCATGCAATGTTGGTTTACTGGTCCACAGCTTGGGATGTTGGTTTACTGGTCCACAGCTTGGGATGCTGGTTACCGGTCGACAGCTTGGGATGTAGGTTTACTGGTCCACAGCTTGGGATGCTGGTCGACAGCATGGGATGTTGGTTTACTGGTCCATGGTATGGGATGTTGGTTTACTGGTCCATAGCTTGTGATGTAGGTTTACTGGTCCACAGCTTGGGATGCTGGTCGACAGCATGGGATGTTGGTTTACTGGTCCACAGCTTGGGATGCTGGTCGACAGCATGGGATGTTGGTTTACTGGTCCATGGTATGGGATGTTGGTTTACTGGTCCATAGCTTGTGATGTAGGTTTACTGGTCCACAGCTTGGGATGCTGGTCGACAGCTTGGGATGTAGGTTTACTGGTCCACAGCTTGGGATGCTGGTCGACAGCATGGGATGTTGGTTTACTGGTCCATGGTATGGGATGTTGGTTTACTGGTCCATAGGTTGTGATGTTGGTTTACTGGTCTGCAGCTTGGGATGCTGGTTTACTGGTCCATGGTATGGGATGTTGGTTTACTGGTCCATAGCTTGTGATGTTGGTTTACTGGTCTGCAGCTTGGGATGTTGGTATACTGGTCCACAGCTTGGGATGCTGGTTTACTGGTCCACAGCAAAAGATGTTGGTTTACTGGTCCACAACATGGGATGTAGGTTTACTGGTCCACAGCTTGGGATGCTGGTTTACTGGTCGACATCATGGGATGTTGGTTTACTGGTCCACTGCATGGAATGTTGGTTTACTGGTCCACAGCTTGGGATGCTGGTTCACTGATCGACAGCATGGGATGTTGGTTTACTGGTCCACAGCATGGGATGTTGGTTTACTGTTCCACAGCAAGGGATGTTGGTTTACTGGTCCACGGCATGGGATGTTGGTTTTACTGGTCCACGGCATGGGATGTTGGTTTACTGGTCCACAGCATGGGATGTTGGTTCACTGGTCAACAGCTTGGGTTGGTGGTTTGCTGGTCCCTAGTTTTGCATAGCCAGGCTGAAGGTCTGGGAATGATGGTGGCTTTGAATGGCAAAGAACTGCCCAAGACGCAATCCATTTCTTGCTGCATCATGTTAAGGGGCGTGAAAATGACCGTTATCCATTCATGAACGTTGGGAAAGTTTAAACAATGTTTAAGAGTTCGAACCTTGCATACTCTTCAATTCTCATTGTCACCAATTTAAACATGACAGCTTTCCTCTTTGGTCAGACAGCTGTTTTGTCCCCAGGCGGACCATAAAAGAACGAGACACGCATGTCTCCTGAAAATCAAGAAGATGACCAGAAGATGACTTGCGGATCTCTTTTTTGTCAGAGGTGTCTTTTACAGGGTTTGGCATCTGAACTCTTTATGTTTAATACAGCTAAAATTAGATATGCAGATACATTTATGGTAACACTTAATATCCCTTAACACTTAGTATAGTCTTTTTTATTCATAAGTAAATTCATCCTGATTTAGAAATGTTTAAATATCTGTACTGGAAAACAACACAAAATATAAAAAAGGTTTCCTAATCTTATGTGATATTTATGAATATCTGGTGTATGTTCTATTGGTGTGTTGGCAATCTTATTGTATATCAACGGTGTCTCACAAATCTCCCAACAGTGATCATAACAGGCATGTACCAGAGGATAATCGACAATAATGAAAATTACCACGTTATTACAAATGATAAAAGAAACATAGACTTTAGCATGGCTAGAAGTATTTTTCTGGAAGTATTAGTCTAGTAAATAAATGCAATTAATAAACTAGAAATAATAACAACAAAAAAGCAATACGAAAAAGCAGTAAGATACTAAACATCTTAATACACTAAAAAATAAAATTAGTCTGGTACTTTGAAAAAAACTTATCAGCATGAGAGCGCAACTATAATGCGCAGATGGGAGTGTGCATTTCTGCTGGTGATTTACTAACAAGGCGCATATTAGAAAAACAGAGGCAATATCTCATTCCAATAACCAGCAACACAATCTAATAAGAGCAGCACAAATTAACACAACGTTTAAGACATGTTTTTGGTGCCTTAAATAAAGACGCAAATACCAGTATAATAATGAGCGCAAACCGTAGTAAATCACGTTGAGTGATTATAAAATACTGACAGTAGTCAGTAGTTTGAGCTGCCGCAAATTGTTAGTAAATCTGGCCCTAAATCATGAGACCATCCATTGAAAATTGAGACTATTAAAGTATTCTCTCAAATAAAATGACTACTGTGGGGGTTGAATAAAACTGATAATGATGTGAGCTCAGAAAAGACATTTGTGGTTATTTCATTATAAATGTTATGTTATATTTGTCTGACCTACACGTGCCTCTTTGATTTAATTGTAAGCAGGATGACTGAATGATCATAATCAATGTCAAACCGACCAAAACAATCAATTTTAGTGGGGGTTGAATAATTTTGAACACAACTGTAGATAGGTGCAGTCTCCCTTTGAGCAAGCCAACACTGCCTTGCTGTGGCAAAACCCAAAATAAATCCCTCATCAAACAAAATAGTCCTCAGCCAGGTCAAACAGTTCCTAACCTTTCCCTGCAGTGTCTGAACGACTACAGTTGAAAGAAAAAGTATGTGAACCCTTTGGGCTTACTTGGATTTCTTCATAAATTGGTCATAAAATGTGTTCTGATCTTCATCTAAGTCACAACAATAGAGAAACACAGTCTGCTTAAACTAATACCGCACAAACATTATATGTTTTCATGTTTTTATTGAACACAACATGTAAACATTCATAGTGCAGGGTGGAAAAAGTATGTGCACCTTTGGGTTTAATAACTGGTTGACCCTCCTTTGGCAGCAATAACCTCAACCAAACGTTTCCTATAGTTGCAGATCAGACCTGCACAACGGTCAGGAGAAATTTTGGACCATTCCTCTTCACAAAAGTGTTTCAGTTCAGCAATATTCTTGGGATGTCTGGTGTGAATCGCTCTCTTGAGGTCATGCCACAGTATCTCAATCGGGTTGAGGTCAGGACTCTGACTGGGCCACTCCAGAAGGCGTATTTTCTTCTGTTGAAGCCATTCTGTTGTTGATTTACTTCTATGCTTTGGGTCGTTGTCCTGTTGCATCGTCCATCCTCTGTTAAGCTTCAGTTGGTGGACAGATGGTCTTAAGTTTTCCTGCAAAATGTCTTGATAAACTTTGGAATTCATTTTCCATCGATGACAGTAATCCGTCCAGGGCCTGAGGCAGCAAAGCAGCCCCAAACCATGATGCCCCCTCCACCATATTTCACAGTTGGGATGAGGTTTTCATGTTGGTGTGCTGTGCCTTTTGTTCTCCACACATAGCGTTGTGTGTTCTTTCCAAACAACTCAATTTTGGTTTCATCTGTCCACAGAATGTTTTGCCAGTAGTGCTGTGGAACATCCAGGTGCTCTTTTGCAAACTTCAAACGTGCTGCAATGTTTTTTTTGGACAGCAGTGGCTTCCTCCGTGGTGTCCTCCCATGAAGTCCATTCTTGTTTAATGTTTTCCTTATTGTAGATTTGTCAACAAAAATGTTAGCATGTGCCAGAGTTTTCTGTAAGTGTTTAGCTGACACTCTAGGATTCTTCTTCACCTCATTGAGCATTCTGCGCTGTGCTCTTGCAGTCATCTTTACAGGACGACCACGCCTAGGGAGTGTAGCAACAGTGCTGAACTTTCTCCATTTGTAGACAATCTGTCTTACCGTGGACACATGGACATCAAGGCTTTTAGATATACTTTTGTAGCCCTTTCCAGCTTTATGTAAGTCAACAATTCTTGATCGTAGGTCTTCTGAGAGCTCTTTTGTGCGAGGCATGGTTCACATCACACAACGCTTCTTCAGAACAGCACCCTCAAAACTGGTGTGTGTTTTTTATTGGACAGGCCAGCTTTAATCAACACATCCAATCTCATCACATTGATTGGACCCCAGGTTGGCTGACTTCTGGCTCCAATTAGCTCTTGGAGAAGTCATTAGCCTAGGGTTTCACATACTTTTTCCACCCTGCACTATGAATGTTTACATGTTGTGTTCAATAAAAACATGAAAACATATAATGTTTGTGCGGTATTAGTTTAAGCAGACTGTGTTTCTCTATTGTTGTGACTTAGATGAAGATCAGAACACATTTTATGACCAATTTATGAAGAAATCCAAGTAAGCACAAAGGGTTCACATACTTTTTCTTTCAACTGTAAATAAAAACCCTTTATCAGTTGGGTATAACATTTAAAAAATATGAACAAAATACAACAAACATGCATGAAATAAGTCACAATACAGTATCTGTTTCAACATAAAAATAAACAAGAATATTCTCCTTCTCTGAGGTTAAAGCATTACGTTAATATGCTTTAATTTAACCTACTGTGTTAAAAACTCTTTTAGACTTTTATTATTCTTCCACCAGAGGGTTGTCCTCTCCATCAATTACATCCTCTACAATTGGGGGTGGAGCAGAGTACAAATATTTCAATGAAAACCTGAGAGAAGCAGCCCAGTAATGTCTTAATACTGCACCGCTGATCGTGGTAATTCCCCCGGCACTCCAGAAAATTCTAGGTCCTTCTGAAGCAGTATGAACAGCAGATGCAACATATAACATGAAACAACAAATTCCATGACCAAATAGTCTCCTCTGTCCAGTTAATCTGATGATTATGCTTCACTAGGTAATTATTAATACTTTTCACAGGGAATTTGAAAATTATCTATTCTGACGACTGAAAAAGTGAAACGTCCAGCGCTCATTTAATAACTCTCAACTCTGCATCAGACGTTTATATCCTACATGGGCTCTAACTTTTCCATTCCCAGAAAAGTACAAGAAATTTTATCACAAGTAGATTATAATTTTTACATATATTTGATTACAGTTGAGTAATATACCAAGCAAGATACACCTGCATTTAACCATATTCAACAGTTAGTTATAATAGTTTAGTTTATGCATAACCAAATCATGTAATTTTATATTAAATGATAGTCTAGATTTACAGCTCTTTAATAAAAGAGTTTACGGTGTTATCTCTCTGTCTTGGGTGGGGAGTTTTGCTCTGTAATATAACTTTTCTGGATCGATGCAATTCTGAACAAATCATTGGTTTCTGATTCGTTCAGTTCATACTGAGAAGCTTTTGCTTTTACTGGCCAGAAAATAATAAAGAGGCCAGCGGCACGGTAGTACAAACAAAGTATTTTGGATGCAGTGTGCCGTTCTGCAGAAATACGGATGCCTGCAAGTTGCATAGGCTCAGGCCTCCAAAAGGATTTGGACTCTAAAAGACTTTTCTGTTGGCACTGTAAGGGCCCTTACTCTCTGGCTTCTTGTCCTCAGAGTGATTCTGGTAAGAACCAAAATTATAAAGGTCAGCAAAGTCCAAATCCTATTAAATACACCACCGACCTTCCAACGGTTTATGGAGTGACCCTGGGAGAGCTACAGGGAAAAAACTGTCCCGTCTATTTGGACGAAATAAATATCTATTCTCCATCAATCGAACAGCACTTTCAGGACATCCAGGCTGTTTTGGATAAATTGAAAGAGGCACACCTGACTGATAATATGAACAAAAAAAATTCTGTACCTCTCTGAAGTTTCTTGGATACATTGTTACTGCTACCCGAATCAAGGCAGATCTAGGAAAAAAAAACACCGGTTCAAGAATTTCCTGTACAAGAATGTAAAGGAAATATTTAAGCATGGCTGGATGGTATCATTTGTACCACACTTTTCTCAAGTGGCTGAACCATTGAATGCATTACAAAGGAAATGTGCTAAATTCCTATGGACTTCCCAATGTCAAGATTCCTTCCCAGCTCTAAAACAGCTCCTTGTGTCTCCATCTGAGTTGGGACATTCTTAATTTAAATCTGCCTTTCGTTTTCTACACTGGTGAAAGTGTCGTTGGCTTAGTTGCTGCAAACAGGACTGGGCACTGAGGATGTCTTGGCATTTGCCAGTTGTACCTTGAATCCAGCAGAAAGGAATTACATAACCACCGAGCAAGAATGTTTGGCAATCGTGTGGGCTCTCGAAAATGAAGGTACTATTTTGAGGGAAAATATTTCACCATCGTTTATTATCACTCTTCCTTGATGTGGGTTTTTAAAAAACAGAAACCTATCACTCATCTAATTAGGTGGGCACTTCGACTCCAGGAATTCGACTTCTCTGTGGAGTACAGGAAAGGGAGTAATAATACAGTTCCTGATGCCTTGTGTGGACATTAAAAAACCGAGCCTCCTGACTGGTTCCACCGCTTTATCTCTAAAGTCAAAGGGGAAATTGGAGAAGACTGAAGATCTGCCAATCACCGATGGTTAAATCTGGAAAGTATAGCAGACGGATCTAGACATTCAACATCTGTATGACCAAATAGAAGAAACCAGAGAAATAACCGTTAATTCTTATACAAAATGTTCAATATGAAAGGGCAAAGTCCATAGAGTTCGTCTTGGTTACATCTGTAACCTCAGTTCCCTGATGGAGGGAACGAGACGTTGGTTCGCCCTTGAGAACCAATCAACTCTGACTATTATAGAAAAGGCCAATGAAATTTGGCAAATGAAATTTGCATGCCGGTCTCCGCCCCCGGATGTCCGGTATTAATGGAAGCCGGCGTGCAGCATTCATTTACCTCTTGTTCTGAAGAGCCTGAGAGCCTCTCACGACTGCAGCAGAATACAATACGTGTTTATGGCATAAGGGACACAACGTCTCGTTCCCTCCATCAGGGAACTGAGGTAACAGACGTAACCAAGACGTTCCCTTTCTGTCGGTCTCTCGACGTTGTGTCGAGAACGACAGATGGGGTTACCTATGGAAAACGGTACAACGCTGTATCGCGTCACAATCTCTAGCGAAGCGACGGTAACAGGCCCGGGCGTGTCAGCTCGAAGTTTAAGTGAAACTGTAACCTTCCAGTGTGGTGGTCGGGGGGTTCCAGAGCTTTCTTGGAGAAAGATGGGTACAGCCCTGACCGGTAACCTTTCACGGATGGAGGCCTTAGCTCTCTACTGGCGAGAGGCCGTCCGGCTCGAGTTTACCGGGTAAGCGCAACTTCCTTAATTAGGGATGCGCTGCAGAGGCCACTTCCTACCCGTGAGGAGGAATATGGTGGACATAGGTATGGTCTCGTCCTTGGAGGAGAACGCATGGACTGAGTATTTAACTGCGAGGTGGAGGTCCAACTGGGGAAGCTCATGGGTTAACAGGAGTGGGAACCATTCTCATGAGGATACATCAGACGGAACAGCCCACGGAGGGGGTGTTACAGACATCCGGTAGCACAAGGTCCGATTAGAGTTATCTGTGATAGTTCATATGGTATCCCGGTCTAAGGGGGAAGGCTGCTCTGCAGTGAGCGGATCACCTGTTGACTCCCCAGGAGGAGGCGTTGAGCAAGTCGTGTTAGCCGCCGTGAGAGTACACCACCCTGACGATTAATGTACGCCACAGCTGTAGTGCTGTCCTTGGACCAGCATGTGCTTGTCCCGCACAAGAGGCCGCAGCCTTCTCAGTGCAAGTAGCACAGCCCACAACTCTTGGCAATTGATATGCCAGCGCAGGCGGGGGTTCGTCCAATGCCCCACTACTGCGTGCCCGTTACACACTGCACCGTACCCCTGCAGGGAGGCGACCGTAGTCACCACGACGTGCCTCGTAACCTGCCCGAGGGGGTCCCCCGCTCGGAGAAAAGTCATGGAAGACCAAGGGGTTAGGGTGCGTCGGTTGAAGGGCGTCATCACCATGCGCCTGCTGCCGGTGTGCCACGCTGTCCTCGGAACTCGACTCTGTAGCCAGTGTTGAAGCGGTCTCATGTGCATCAACCCGAGGGGTATTCCCCTGCCGAGGACGCCATGGGTCCCAGGAGCCTCTGAAATTGTTTCAGGGGGACCGCTGGCTGCCTGAAGTGTTCCAGGCAGTTCAATGCCGACTGGGCGCGTGCTACGGACAGTCGCGCTGTCATGGTGACAGAGTTTAGTTCCATTCCGAGAAAGAGGATGCTCTGCACTGGGGAGAGCTTGCTCTTCTCTGGGTTGACCTGTAATCCACACCGATCACAGGGACAGACCGAAAGGCAGAACAGGTCGGTTGCCACGAAACCAATCCTGACACCTGATAGATGTCTGGATGCGCCTCTGCATGAGCATCCTGAATGGCAGCTTGAGAAGGTGCTTTGTTCAGGGTACTCAGACCTATGGGACGCGACCCGCCGTCTTGGGAACGATGAAGTGCGGGCTGTAACCCACTGAACATCTTGGTTTTGAGGGACGAACTCGATACCTGTTTCGCCAGAAGGGTGGTGACTTCTACCCGAAGTACGGAGGCGTCTCTCTGACAGAGGGAGAGAGGATGCCCCGAATCTTGGGAGAGTCTCTGGCGAACTGGATAGAGTAACCAAGAGGGACTGCCCTCATTAGCCACAGAGACAGTGTGGGCAGCTCTTGAGCTCCCAGGGACTGTGACAGGGGGACCAAGGGGACGGTCTGCTTCATCATTCCCACGGGGGGTGGTTCGTCGGCTGGCGGAGCTAACCATATGTGGCGGGGGATCCCCGGAGGGAAGGTTGGCTTCGCCTTTTTGCCTGCCTGGCGGGACAGCAGCACGAACTGTCGGTTTGAGAGTGGTGGCAGCTGTCATGTGTGTACGACCATATGACTCGCCGGGCGTGAGGTCGGGTTGCCGGGCACAGTCAATTGGAGTGTGCGATCGGCTGCAAGTACACTCGGGGAGAACGGAAAAACTCTGTGAGTAAGTGGGCGCCAGGCCCTGAAAAGGGTCCGGCTTTGGTGACGAGGCAGGAGCCGTCCCGTACTGACCGATCAGAGCCGTGGCTGTGAAGGTCAGGCCTGATGTTGTTCTCCCTGGGGTCTTCCCCAGGTTTCTAGGCGGCCGAGTCGCGGCGCGGTAAAATGTGGCTAATTGCCACTGTCTGCTTCTTCACCGTCAAAAACTGCTGAGCGCAGTCCTCAACGGTGTTACCAACAACCCACCCTGCAAGACGGGTGCATCAAGAAAGCTCTCCTGGACCACTACCGTGGTCATCGCCTGAACCAGGGCACGTGCCGCCACCTTGGTCGCCCGTAGAGCGCTGTCAGTGAGGGTAAGGGAGATCCTGCATTATACCCGGGTCGGCCTTACCCTCGTGGAGCTCTCTCTACGCCTTGGCCTGGCGTACCTGCAGG
The DNA here is from genome assembly GCA_029783895.1 of Triplophysa bombifrons. Classification (NCBI taxonomy): domain Eukaryota; kingdom Metazoa; phylum Chordata; class Actinopteri; order Cypriniformes; family Nemacheilidae; genus Triplophysa; species Triplophysa bombifrons. The sequence goes on along the minus strand of JAPMJR010000050.1, from coordinate 162,532 downwards.
ATGGCCATGGCGTAGAGAGAGGAGGCAGCCTGGCCTGTGGCAGAGCAAGCCTTCAACACCAGTGATGCCGAAGTCCTACACGCCTTGAACGGTAGGCATGGGTGATTTCCCCAGGTGGCAGCCGTCTACGGCACAGGTGCACCGCAACCGCACGTTCCACCCGGGGGATCTCGACGTAGCCTTTGGCTGCCCCTCCATCGAGGGAAGTGAGGGAGCCGGAGCTGGTTTGACTGGAGCGGGTCGTGAGTGGAGCGCTCCAAGTTTTACACAGCTCCACATGCACCTCCGGGAAAAAAATGGCTGCCGGTGTGGGCGCGGTTTGCACCGCGCTCCGACCTCAGGAACCACATATCCCCGGGTTAGCATGGCTGACATCACTTCTGCTTCCTCCTGAGCTCGACCCCCCTGGGGGGGAGCTTGGATTCGTCAGAGTCGGATGCCAGTCTCCCTCCGATGCTGCGAGCGACATCTACATCACGCATCATTTCCAAGTGCGTGCCTGAGGATCCGGACGGTACGTCATCGCCGGTTGGGGAACATTCAGAAGAGTGAATCGGGTTGTGATCGGCCCGTGAGCACTTGGTTGGCTGGTTTACGTTCGCAGAGGTCCCCACATCACTAACACTGCTAATACAGGTGGACTTCGGGGCCGTAGCAACCGATGTCACTGCCCGGGTAGCAGACGAAATGGTGGCTGGTTCTCGTAGGAAGACAGCAACCCGTGACTGAAACTTCTGAAAGACAATCTGCCCGCAGTGCGGGCAAGATGTGTCAACGAACGCTGCTTCAGCGTGCTGGACACCCAGACACCTAACCCAGCGATAGTATCTGTCCCACTCCTCGATGAGGGTGCCGCACCCAAGAGAACAGAGGGACATGCCGCGTTGTAGAATGCTCAGTCCTGAAAAGGACTTTTTAGAAAAAAATTCTAACACCTCCGGAACCGCCGAGACGCCCAGGGGAAGGTCACTGCAGGTAGGGACGATCCGCTGCTCTATGTCATAGATCCAGCAATCTAGAAGAAGAATTCGTTGAATTTGTTTTGTTCGTAGTCATGAGCGAAGGCTCTGAAGAACAAAAGGTAAATGAATGCTGCACACGGCTTCCTTTTATACCGGACATCCGGGGGCGGAGACCAGCATGCAAATTTCATTCACCAAATTTCATTGGCCTTTTCTATAGTAGTCAGAGTTGATTGGTTCTCAAGGGCGAACCCCATCTGTCGTTCTCGACACAGCGTCGATAGACCAACAGAAAGGGAAGTCCAGTTTCCACTCAAATTGTGTACCAAGTATACATGCCAAAAGCTTTCCGATCTCAACTACTCCAGTCTCATGAAGACTCTCTCGCTGGTCATCTTGGCAGGTTCAAAATGATTTAAATGATTGCAAGTTTAGGTGTACTGGCCTAACTTGAACCAAGATGTCAAAGAGTTTGCACAAAACTGTCACATTTGTCAGAGCCACAAGCCTGCATGTCGTCGAGTTCCTGGCTCTCTGCAGCAAACCATTGTACAACGTCCATGGAAAATGCTGGGAGGGGATTTGATGGATCCATTCCCCAGGAGCTCATCTTGGAATGTTTTTCTGATTGTTTTTGTGGATTATTACTCTCATTGGGTAGAGCTTTTTAGTCTGTGCAAAGTCACAGTTGATACCGTCTCAAAAAAATCATCACAGTAAATCTTACCAGATGGGGTGTCCCAGATTTTATCTTGTCTAATCGAGGATCATAGTTTGTGTCCCCCATTTTTCAGGAACTCTGTAGGAATTGGAACATAGCAGACAAAATGACAACTGCATTCCATAAACAGACAAATCTCACTGAAAGGATTAACAGTACACTTAAAACAATGGTGGCATCGTACTTCGGTGACAATCATAAACTACTAGCAGAGTTCAGGTTTGCACTTAATTCTGCCCTCCATGAGTCAACGGGAGTAACTCCAGCAGAGTTAAACATCCATCGCTCACTTAGAGGGCACATGGATGTGTTATTATAACCGAAAGATGTTTCCCCTGATGATTCCTGCTATGAAAAATTGACAGAATTGAATCAAATGAAAGAGTATGTTGAGAAGAGATTAATTCCAGCTCTGTAACTTCAAATAGGAAAGAAGTTGTGTTTGAGAAGAAGGATAGAGTCTGGATGTGCACTCACCCTTATTCCAAGGCAGAGACATTTTATTTAAAAATTGCTCCAAAATGGCAAGGCCCGTACAGGATTGTCCAAAAGTTGGGACCTCTGAATAATAAAATTGTCCTGGAAGACACTGGAGAAGACTTAAGAGTGGTACACGTCTCCAGGCTAAAACCCTGTTTTCTCTCTGCACAGGAACTTGAGGCACAACAACATCATAGATTACTAGACACTTTAAATGAGCACAGTGATGAAGAAAGGTTTTTTGAACTTTCAGAGAAACATTTGAAAATATCTGATTTGACGCTTTTCCCTAATGGCCGGCTTTTCTTAAATAGGGGGTAGTGTGATGATGTAAAAAAATTAAATTGTTCATCTTTCTTGCATTTATCAATCATCATTCCTATGTCATCGAATCCATGTGTGATCCTTATTCTTAAATAAATAAACTATCATTATTTTTGGAATCTAGAGTCATTTTTATAATGTCTGAATTAAGATGGCAATGTTTTAGTCCAGCCCTTTTTTTACCTTTATCTGTCTGACCTACATAATGACTCACAAAAAGATGGCAACGGCAGTCAGGAGGCATTGAGTATATCCATATATATTTACAATTTATTGTTTTATTTGCGTCAAAAGAGTGCTTATCGTCAGCGTTCTACTGTGACCGCTCTTCCAGGATGATACAAAGGAAATTTACCTCGACATCATGTGACTAGCAGATACAGTTGAAAGAAAAAGTATGTGAACCCTTTGGGCTTACTTGGATTTCTTCATAAATTGGTCATAAAATGTGTTCTGATCTTCATCTAAGTCACAACAATAGAGAAACACAGTCTGCTTAAACTAATACCGCACAAACATTATATGTTTTCATGTTTTTATTGAACACAACATGTAAACATTCATAGTTCAGGGTGAAAAAAGTATGTGAAACCCTAGGCTAATGACTTCTCCAAGAGCTAATTGGAGCCAGGAGTCAGCCAACCTGGGGTCCAATCAATGTGATGAGATTGGATGTGTTGATTAAAGCTGGCCTGTCCAATAAAAAACACACACCAGTTTTGAGTTTGCTGTTCTGAAGAAGCGTTGTCTGATGTGAACCATGCCCCACACAAAAGAGCTCTCAGAAGACCTACGATCAAGAATTGTTGACTAACATAAAGCTGGAAAGGGCTACAAAAGTATATCTAAAAGCCTTGATGTCCACGTGTCCACAACACTACTGGCAAAACATTCTGTGGACAGATGAAACCAAAATTGAGTTGTTTGGAAAGAACACACAACGCTATGTGTGGAGAACAAAAGGCACAGCACACCAACATGAAAACCTCATCCCAACTGTGAAATATGGTGGAGGGGGCATCATGGTTTGGGGCTGCTTTGCTGCCTCAGGCCCTGGACGGATTACTGTCATCGATGGGAAAATGAATTCCAAAGTTTATCAAGACATTTTGCAGGAAAACTTAAGACCATCTGTCCACCAACTGAAGCTTAACAGAGGATGGACGATGCAACAGGACAACGACCCAAAGCATAGAAGTAAATCAACAACAGAATGGCTTCAACAGAAGAAAATACGCCTTCTGGAGTGGCCCAGTCAGAGTCCTGACCTCAACCCGATTGAGATACTGTGGCATGACCTCAAGAGAGCGATTCACACCAGACATCCCAAGAATATTGCTGAACTGAAACACTTTTGTAAAGAGGAATGGTCCAAAATTTCTCCTGACCGTTGTGCAGGTCTGATCTGCAACTATAGGAAACGTTTGGTTGAGGTTATTGCTGCCAAAGGAGGGTCAACCAGTTATTAAACCCAAAGGGTTCACATACTTTTTCTTTCAACTGTAGTCGTTCTGACACTGCAGGGAAAGGTTAGGAACTGTTTGACCAGGCTGAGGACTATTTTGTTTGATGAGGGATTTATTTTGGGTTTTGCCACAGCAAGGCAGTGTTGGCTTGCTCAATGGGAGACTGCACCTATCTACAGTTGTGTTCAAAATTATTCAACCCCCACTGAAATTGATTGTTTTGGTCGGTTTGACATTGATTATGATCATTCAGTCATCCTGCTTACAATTAAATCAAAGAGGCACGTGTAGGTCAGACAAATATAACATAACATTTATAATGAAATAACCACAAATGTCTTTTCTGAGCTCACATCATTATCAGTTTTATTCAACCCCCAAGTGACATTCAATCTTAGTACTTAGTACAACATCCTTTTACAGTTATAACAGCTTTTAAACGTGAAGCATAGCTTGACACAAGTGTCTTGCAGCGATCTACGGGTATCTTCGCCCATTCATCATGGGCAAAAGCCTCCAGTTCAGTCACATTCTTAGGCTTGCGCACGGCAACTGCTTTCTTTAAGTCCCACCAGAGGTTCTCAATCGGATTTAAGTCTGGTGACTGCGATGGCCACTTCAAAATGTTCCAGCCTTTAATCTGCAACCATGCTCTAGTGGACTTGGAGGTATGCTTGGGATCATTGTCCTGTTGAAAGGTCCAACGTCTTCCAAGCCTCAGGTTTGTGACGGACTGCATCACATTGTCATCCAATATCTCCTGGTACTGAAGAGAATTCATGGTACCTTGCACATGCTGAAGCTTCCCAGTACCTGCAGAAGCAAAACAGCCCCAAAGCATGATTGACCCCCCGCCATGCTTCACAGTAGGCAAGGTGTTCTTTTCTTCATAGGCCTTGTTCTTCCTCCTCGAAACATAGCGTTGATCCATGGGCCCAAACAGTTCTAATTTTGTTTCATCAGTCCACAGAACACTATCCCAAAACTTCTGTGGTTTGTCCACATGACTTTTGGCATACTGCAGTCGACTCTTCTTATTCTTTGGGGACAGCAAGGGTGTGCGCCTGGGAGTTCTGGCATGGAGGCCTTCATTACGCAGGGTGCGCCGTATTGTCTGAGCAGAAACTTCAGTACCCACATCTGACAAATCTTTTCTCAGTTCCTCAGCAGTCACACGGGGACTTTTCTCCACTCTACGCTTCAGGTAGCGCACAGCAGTCGAAGTCAGCATCTTCTTTCTGCCACGACCAGGTAGCGTTTCAACAGTGCCCTTTGCCTTGAATTTGCGAATGATGCTTCCTATGGTGTCTCTTGGTATGTTTAACATCTTTGCAATCTTCTTATAGCCATTGCCCTTCCTGTGAAGAGTAATCACCTGTTCCCTTGTCTTCCTGGACCATTCTCTTGACCTCACCATGTTTGTAACCACACCAGTAAATGTCTAGAAGGAGCTGAGTATCACAGTCATTTTAAAGCTGCCTAATTGGTGCTTATTAGGCTTTATTGCTGCTCCCTGATATCCACAGGTGTTTTCAATACCTGATTGAAAACACTTCATTGAACCTCTGTTCTTCAGAGTGGTAGTCTTTAAGGGGTTGAATAATTATCTCAATGAAGAATTCACAAAAGAAACATTTACTACTGTATTACAAAACTAATTGATGTCATTTTAGTTGCATATGGTTCTCTAAGAAGTCCTTGTAGGATTTCATTCTGAATAGAATTACAAATGTACACTAAATTCCCTTAAACCATTTACAGCATTGGGGGTTGAATAATTTTGAACACAACTGTATTTATACTTTTTATTAGAGGATCTTGCTCGGTCTATAAACACCATGCACTGTGCTGTGTTTTACCTCTTCTGTAAAGTACGTTTTTTAAAACAATTTAAATATGCTAATTTAACCAAGGCCTAGTTCTGGTTTAAAATAATCCCTGTCCGGGATCCCTGCCCTGTCCCTATATCTTTATTTGACTTTTTATCGTATTGTATTGTATTATTTTTTATGTAGAGAACTGTCTGTGTATTTTATTGTGTTATGTAATAAACCTCTTTCTGATTCTGATTTAGATGAGCCTTCAATTATTCTGTTACATCTTTGTTTTTTCCTTAAATTTATGGGTAATGAAAGAGTAGAGAATAAAGAAAACTATATTACAGCAACTTAGACAACAGTACAGAGTGAAAACAACTTGTTTTTTTGTATTAAATGTAAGAAACATATGTAAAGGGAAGCAAAATCTCTTCAGGAGAGGGAAAAGCCAAAACAACAAACAATATAACTATTACAAGCAATTAGTACTTGAACTAGAGGTCTTCAAGGGTCCACTTAGATCTGAAAACCCGAGGTCCGACCCAAGACCCAAGCTTGATTGTACACGGTTGCGACTACCTTGGTCCATTGTTTCTTCAGGTTAGCATGGAGGCAATATCAGACATCGCTAAAAGCTGAGAGAGAACGAATATACAGAAGTAAAACATCCAGGGTCATCATCGGTATGGACAACATTTGTGGTAATTTTTTGAAAAGCAGGGAAACAGAATGGTGCAGTTAAATACGTAGACTGTGATACCTTATTAAAATTTGATACAGCTTAAACTGGCACATCCCATTTGCTGAAGCACCAGAAGAGATCATGTCGGCATAAGAAAGCAATGCACAGCTCCATTCTTTCATTTGTAAAAAGAGGGGTTGGCCTACCTGCCCACTGTAAAAAGAAAGTTCTCAATAGTTGCGTTTGTGTCTGGGCCAAAGATCTCAGACCATACCGAATGTATGAAACAAGTGCATTTTGCCAGCTAGCACATAATGTTGTGGCGAAATCAATCATCAAATGTTGAGAGAAATCACGAAGACCAAGAAGCCAAGCTTCAAGGGTTTCAATCTTTAATTTGTTCGAACAAGTCAAAGAGAGACATACAGAGTTCATCTGAAGATGTCTGACCAATACATATCTGACTCCATCTCTTATACCTTGTTCTCACGTTGTTATCACCCTTTAAACCATTTAGGTTTCAAATGACATCACCAACATCATTTTTGATAGTCCATCCTTTTCTGACCTCCCACAGTTAAATGTCAAGCTCCATATGTCAGTATTTAACTGTGGCAAAACCTTTTAAAAGCTTAAAAAAGAAATGCACATACATCCATCTTAAAATGCAGCTATATGTCACATTGTCATTCACTATGCCGGGCTTAGTGTTAAGTGTATCCAATGGGTAAACATGTGCCTAAATCAATATAATAGTGTATACTGTGTTCATCTGTGACTAGTACCACCTAGTGTCTTCAAAAGTGTTTGTGTGTTATGCTAAGCAGATGTGAGGTCTATATCTGCTTGGTGCCCATCCTATGAGACCCACAGCCTTTGTTAAAATCAGAGAAGTACATGAACTTCTATATCTATCTTAAATGTAGTCTTATATAAGAAAACTTAGTAATATAAAGAAAACTAAGTAATATACTTAGAAAAAACACCATATTGTGACAATGACATACGGTGAAAAGAGATATAAATCAAAGCAAGAGCCGACCACGCCACCCCGGATAGGTCCGGGGACCCGAAAATAAGAAAACAACACCAAAAGCTCACAGATTCGATATTGGCTGAGACAGGTAGCAGACAAAAAGGGAAGATGGCAAACAATTTATTTCACATACAATCTATAATACAAGTTAACATTTAATTTAAAGCATTAAAAACCCAGGCCATCATCTTGACAATACTAAGCACACTCACTCACACACACACAACCAGAAATCCTCTAACCCAGAATTGTGGAAAGTCGTCCGATTGATCTGATAACTCAGCAACCGTTGTGCTCACTCACATCACCACGCGCCAAAAACCTCCCATGTTGTGAACACTGCAAACAAATCAAACACAGCACCACACACAGAGGATCTCGGGCGCGACCAATTCCCCAATTCTGGACCAAAAGAAAATTAATAAGCAAACTCAACAAAAAAAAAACCAATAAAACAAATTCAAACAAAATCAGTGTAAACAAAACAAATTACCCCCAAAATAACATAAATGATAATAACTCGCATATCATCCTCTAGTCCTGTAATCACCCCTCTCGAAGTCCTCAGAGAGAGAGTTCAATGTCGTTGCCTATAGCCGTTAAGTAGAAATATTCTTCTACACCAACCCGGGACAAAGACACGGTTCCAGGCACGGCAAAGAGAGAGCGAGAGAGAAATCACGTAAATAAGAACGAGAAGCGGCGAACTGTCCACTTCGGTCCGGAATAACCCGGTACAGGCATCCGCTACGTAGTTAGATGAGAGAAAAGGTAAATTGAGCAAATCAGTGCGAACAATAGTGATACTGTCTATCTCAGGTCTGGAAAACAACACGGTTCAGGCATCCACTACGCAGTTAGATGAGAGAAAAGGTAAATTGAGCAACCCCTCACGAATAGTAGTGACACTGTCTATCTCCCGTCCAGAAACACTCCAGTTCAGGCAGTCATTATACGTGCAGGTAGTATAATAGCGCTACTCCATAAGGGAGAATCACAGCCCCAAACAGCGCCGATATCAGCCTTCAAATGGCGCCGCTTCAGCCTGCGATTTGCGTCGGTTCAGCCTGCTAATGGCGTCGGTTCAGCCTGCTGCAACACCTCCAACACCCCAAGTCACTGCAGAAATATAACAAGCGAGTGAATTAGAGGGAAAATACGTTCCCATAACCCCATACGTGAAAATGAGTAACACACCTGCAGCTAATGACCCGTAATGCACCACGCACTTGACGCGGAAATAGTCTAATGGCTCATGAAAATAAACAGCAATTCAAAGTGCCCGCAGTACTCCTCAGCCACACTGTGATTTAAATGAATCTCCATTTACCCTGTTTGACATTCAATCTCTACAATTTAACTGCCACTGGTAGCTCTTACCTCCTGGACGTGTAGCCCAACCCACTGGAAATAACGACACTTCCCAAAGTCCTGTAGGACACACCGATGTGGCTTGCCAGTTCTGTCTTTTTTATACCCCTGGACCCTACCATTTCCTCAAGCATAGGTAGATCGGGCGATCGCATCACCACAATATAATCACCCCTTTGAGGCTGGCAATCCTCATACTCCATTCACATGTTATTTATAAAACATAGGGAATAATAAAACATAAAAATAACAAATAAAATGATCAATAGTGCTCTAAAATTTATAAATTGTGTGTGCAATTAGTGAATACTATGATAATACTTGGGTGAGTAACAAGCTAAAGGAGTATAAAAATACAAATCCTTCCACAATTCTGTAAATATTTCATAATATGAGTATTTTTGTTTTTATTCTCTAATCGGCCATATGCCTATGACCTGACCTAGTGAATATTAGAATGTGTATGCTCATTATCCATGCTTTGTTGTGATACACCATAAACAATTATCTGGCTTGGAACAGTGGCTGCAGCTGTTCGTTGAAATGACTTCATTATACATGGCCAAATGTTAAAAAATTGCTGCAATCCATATCAAATTTGCCATATTGGTAAAAAAATTTGCCATCAAGTCCCAATTAAAACTTTTTGAGTGACTCTCAGATTTAGTCAAAGTTTCAACCATTAAAGAGAATTTTTTTATTAGTTTCTCGATGAGATGTTCATCCACGCCGTTTTCGGAAATATATTTGCAAAAGGTTTCTCCAATGACAGCACAAATTCCTCCCTTCGCTGCTGTCAGTTGGTCTGAGACCAAGCGATTTTGCAACAGTCAATTGTAGTCCACATAGTTCCTGATGCCTTTCATGACAATGTTCATGGTATGCATAAAAGACGTACATTCAAATCTGGTGATCTCAACTTCATTCATTAAAGAGCCTACTCCTAGCATTGGACTAAGAGTAGCTGAGACTTTCTCCTCAACAGTCCATATGTGATGATTCTTTGGCAAGGGGCAAGCTGTCCGCTGTTGTCGTGCCATTACTCTATATCAGGGGTATTTAACTAATATTTGAAGAGGTCCAGTTAGAGAAAATGTATTGAAGCAAAGGTCCAGAATATCATAATGTCTAACTAGTTAGTATGATAGCTTATATATTTAAGTAGCCTAGTAGTTGTATCGGTTTCTGAACATATGAGACACACTGGTTTAGTGCTACCAGTGGGAAGTATGAACATAAATGAATCTGTCCATTCTGGATTAAATGCTCTATTTTCGCTGTCCACTTTTCTTTTTTTAGAGAGCGCCATTTGTTCCTTACTTTTCTCTCCCTTCGTCTCACTTGCCTGTTTCTCTCTTTCTTCTTCACTTGTCAATTTCTCTCGTCTGTTTCTCTTTCTCCGTCTCACTCGCCTGTTTCTCTCTCTTTCTCCGGCGCAGTCGTCTGTATCTCTCCTTTTGTTTACATACACTACATATATCGCTATCTTATTTTCTTTCTACCGTCTTTTCATGTGTAACTTGCCGCAACGGGCTCATCTGTCTGCACTGTCTAGTCGCAATGTTTACCAGACTTGATTGGCTGAGCGGTATCACGTGGGATGGCTTTACTCGCATGCAATTGGTCTGTGCGTTTCCACTACCACTACCGTAAAGACTACAACAGCTGCGCCGATGAAATAGAAGCGCCCAGCCAGGTTTTACATCATAACGTTATATTTTTGGCTGTAGGTCCGGGTCCGTATGGGATTACTTCTGGGTCCGGACCCGGACCGGGGTCCGTCTGTTAGTGACCTGTGCTCTACCTTTCTCGTTTGGCTCTCACTGGAGGCGGTCGCATTTTCTCACTCCCCGTCCTTGCCCATATCTTCCCTGCTTTGTCTCCTGTCTTGTCTCGTCTCATCTATTGAGAGACTCTCTCTGCACTGCTCTCGAAACTTGGAAATTATGGATCTGATCAACTGGTCACTTAGCGTAATTGACACCATTTTCTCGACGAGAAACAAAGGTTCGGGTGAACCTGAATGCCCTGACGGAACGTTCGCAGCTGGCTACACGATGGACGCGTGGGAGAGATGGCGGATCGTGTGTCTGGCGGCTCTTTCCGTGGAGGACATTGAAGATATCTACCTTTTCGGAACCATGATAACAGGTATTATGCTGATTGGATTATGCTTTGCCCTGGGTTATCGAAAAATTATTAAAACGGGAAAAGCTGTCCAAAGCCTCACAAGGCTTCCCGTTTTGACGGAGGCCGTGGGAAGAGCAGTCGGCACTGAGACTGAGACTATTAATCGCAATATGGATTACATCTTGAATAAGCTCACGGCTTTGGAAAGGAAAATTGATGATGTTAGAGACCAGAATGGACAAAGAGAGTAGCCCAGGAATTGGAATGCGGTTTACTCGCCTCAAGACAAAACAACTGCAATCTTATCTTTTCGGCCCCCGTGAACCAGGATTGGCCTTGGCCGAGGCCGATACTGGAGCAACAACCCTGAAGGGCAATGTGGCGAGACGCTCTTGCGTTCCCTCCCCCATCATACACACACACACAGACTTTTGGACCTTATCACTCATACAGACACACACACAAGACAGACTCTGACCGATTCCAAACCTTCGTTGCTTTGACCCGCCAGCTTGGCAAGCGGGTCTGTGTTAAGCGCCGTAATGGCTGCAGGACCGGATGGCTGCTTGCGGAGCTGGATTATCTTACCCTGTTGCAAGTCTTGTCTATGGTGTATTATGTGTATCTGTTTTTCTCTCCACTTCCCTCATGTTTGCTGTATTCTTCTTCTTAAATCCATTTCGTTACACTGTACTTGTTATATGTGTAATGACAATAAATTGAATCCAATCCAATCCAATATGGTATGATGATTGCTCCACCATGTAACTGTACCAAGGAACACAGTCCTGTCCACTCTCTGGGTAATGATAAGTAATGTATATACTGTAGGCACACAGCCAGTAATGTTCCTGTAAAACTCCAGCTCCTTGTCCATCTGGTATGTGTAGTGAGGAGCAAACCGCTAAACATCTCTTCCTTTACCATTCAGCACAAGATAAGAACTCACTAGCATCCATTTTCAAAGGATATATCATCGCTGTCATCCTCAGACAGGTCAGGCACCTCTGTCGAGTAGTCTGATTGGTTGTATCTTCATTATGAAGAATAGAGCACTTCTCCCTTAGAATCTTTCCCACACGATGCAGTCCTTTTGCTCTTTCGTGGCAGTTGTCTGGTATGTTTTGAACTGTAGCCACTTGACCAAACACTCGGTTGACGATCTTGACTTTAACCAATGCTTCACTTGCGTTCTGACTGAGATGTAAGGTGTCAGATGCTATAAAGGATGCTGCTGCTACTGCAACTAGAGCTAATTTCTCCACTGTGTCTGGATCTTGATGAGGCCACCAGTCTCCTGCTGCTGTGCTATGAGGAAACTGTGCACAGACGTAACAGTTCCTTCGGTTGTTGATTCTCACTGTGTGGTTAACCAATCTCCACTAGAGGTCTGCATTCCCGCGGCTCTCCCGCGGGACCCGACCAGAGTTCTTGCGAAGCGGGATACATTTCCAAATTAAATGCGGTAGCGGTCGGGAACTTTGGTGTAATTTGAACGGGAACTGGCGGTCTAAAACATCCCGTTACCGTCATCCTTTCAGAACTACATGTCTGCACTCATTCTTATCAACCACAATTAGGGCCTACAGTCTGCACTTAGGACTATTGTGCATGCGCTTCAAACATGGACCGGTGCTTTCTGCGTTATGCATTTTTTGCAAGTTAAACATGGACTGGAAAACGGTCAGTTTACTGCTAAGAAACCCACGTCAGGCAAGTCTGATGTATGGGAGTCTTTTTCGTGTTTTATAGACGCAGATGGAAAAAAATACTCTTTTTGCTTTGAATAAAAAGAACAAATTATTAACAGACATTTTTTTCTGCAACACGTGTTCCTTTTGTGTTGACGGCTAAGTGTTAAAAGCATCTTGACAAGACGAATACAAATAAATATGTTTTGTACAACCAACAGTTTTATTTGTTATCCCTCTCTTTCAGTGGTGGAAATGTAAATGTGATTTGTGGAAAAGATATTTAAATTTAGCGGGAACGGTCAGGTCGGGAAGAAATGTATTCTAAGTGGACAGCGGGAAAACAAAGAGTAAATACATGGTGGGAGCGGGCCGAAAAAAACTGTCCTGCGCAGACCTATAATCTCCACCACAGGTTGACTGCATAATGTGTGGAGAACCTTCATGGTCCATCAAGGTGTCCAAGGATCTATTCAATAGTTCATAAGGATGTCTCTTTTGTCTGAGTCTGGATTGGTTACTGGCATTTATAGTGTAATTCGCAGCATGAATGGCAATGGCGTCATTTGAAGTAATGTCATGTTCTGTGATGTTGACTCGCTGTTCTCCATGGAATGATGATCATCTTCTTGAAAGTAGATAATCACTAAAATTATCAAAGTTCTCTACGACATTCTTTGATGCATATTCATACTCTGAATTAGTTTGATTGAAGGTAGCATTGATCCTGCTGTCGTTTATTGCATCTTGATGAAGAATTAATGGCAGAATACAAAGATAAATCACAAAATACCACCACACATACTGTGAGAAAACGTGTTATTGTCTTTTCTTGTTGTAATTGATGCTTCATGATCACACAATGTCTTAATTTAGAACGTAGCATGTTGTAGTATATACTGTATTAAAAACAATCAAACTTGGTACGTTGTTGCGTCAGATACCCTTTTAGTTCATCGAGCACTGGTCGAAGATTTGGTCTTGTTTGTCCAATCACTGAGCTCGTTCCCAGGACACTTATAGAGAATGTTGTTCATCCACTGTAGCGAAAGCTGCTATTATACTATTGTCCTCACTCAAAATGTTCTATAGTGTCTGGTGTTTAAGGGGCCTCCTAGCTCGCTCTGATGAATATGGATCAAATGGAAACCTTCTGGTTCCTGGAGTCTTTAAATCTTGTCTGCTGTGATCATCATCTGTTAACGGCACTACTTGTTTCCACATTGAAGTCGACAATTGGGATGTCAGAAATTCAAAAGCACGAATCAATGTCTTCATATGACAATGTCAAAAGGCTAGTTGTGACTAGCTTGTTGGTGAAAGGTGAATCTGGTTGTTTTTGAAAACAGTAGTCCTTCTGTGCTTTCTTTCTGTTGTAGTGATTGTCTACTGATGAAGTTGTGATGCTTTGGCAAGGTTAAGCTCTCTGTGTCGCAGCTCTTCACAGTCTGTACTTCAGCTGGCTGAGATGATAGCCATTGGGAAGACTTAGCGTCACCTTCATTCAGGTCAGGTAATTGAGCAATCAATCCCTCCAAGTCTAGTGTAGCCCAAGGTACCTATTGGGGCTGTTGATTTTTTTTTGGATTGGCTGTTGTGATGCTTCAAGGTCATTATTCAAGGTGAGCAGAGGGTTACTGATGCTGATCTGCTAAGTCTCCAAGCTGGCTGGCTGAGCCAAGATCAATGTCTTCTAGACAAAGACTCCCTGATACCTGCTTGTATTCTTTCCTTGAGTATTTTGGAAATATTCTTGCTTCCTCTTGTTGTTCAGTCGTCAGTTGCCTCCCTCTGCTGTCGACATCTGGTATTTCTCTGTGATTATCGTCTTGTATGTCTCTGCTGGTAGGTTGGTATGTTGCTTCATCCATTGGTGAATGTCTCTGTAAGAATGTAAACTTCTTACGTCCCCTTGTCTAAACAATATTCTACAGTTGAAGAGTCTAGTGGATGGAACACACAGAGTTTGAAGATCTGGAGACAAAGTTTGACACAGACACCAGGTGCTTGTTCCATCAGAGTCCAATGTTTATTGTTTTAAGGACTCATATTTATAAGCTTGGAATAGGAGGTGTCATATAAAACCACCAGAGTGGAAAATCACCAGACTTTCTGTTTAGTCTTATTCCTCCTGAACAATCAGGTATGATCACGTATTTGATATTACAATATCAAAACAATTGTCCCTAGACATCATTAGGAACCTTGAGATGGAGAACAACAGATTCTTATATCAACATAAGACAGCATAAGACATGATACAACTTTCAATGAGGTTAAACAACAAGAAAGTAAGGCACATCTTATGTGAATAGAAGCTAATACTAATAGGAATGAATACATATGATATATGAACTTTGTATTAAACACAGATGCAATATTTGTAGAGGACAGGACGAAATCCAGATTCTCACAGTCTCCCTCTGCTGGTGGCATTTGATATTTCTCTGTTGGTATAGTGTTTCACTGATCAAATGTCTCCCTCTGCTGGCGGCATCTGGTATTTCTCTGTTGTTGGGTTGGTATGTCGGCTCACTTATCAAATGTCTCCCTCTGCTGCCAGCTGCTGGTATCTTTCTGCCTCTGTGCTGCCATGACGCCTCATCAGTGTAACCTGAGATAGGTTCGCTCTCTCGGGGGGCAGAGTGTCTCCCTCTTCTTCTTCTGTGCCTCTGACATGACCTCTGGTATTTTGCTATATCTTAGACTTTTCTTTCTCTGTGCTGTTGACGTCACCTCTGAATCTTGAGTGATTTCTTCATACCTCCGTCTTCTAGCAGCTTCTAGCTCTGCAGATTCCCCAGCATAAATTGATTTATAGACGGTGCAGCATTCCACTTTGCGCTCTCTCCCTGTTGACTCTATGGCATGATGAAAGAGTATTCCTCCCTCCTCTCAGCGAGTGTATTTCTTAGAAAATCATAGCTTCTTGACTTCTTCCTTTCTCCCTCCTGGATGTCCAGCTCTCCTGTAAACTTAAACTCAAAATTTGACCAATGGCATTTGATTTTTCAGCTTATCATTTTCTGGAAAAGTCATATGGGGGTGGACTTATAGCACCTCTCAATTTTTCAGTGATGTTTTCCTCATCCTCTTTCAGGAGTTCTCTTGTTTTTTTATGTTCACACCTTTTTTTAACTTCTCTTTTCTGGCTTCGGTCTCTTTCTTTATAATTTCTTATTAAACCTTCCATTTCCTCACAAACTGTTATATCAAAGTGAAGTTCTAAGGCTTTTTGCTCGATTTGCCCATTTTTTTTTACTTTCTCCAATCATTTCTCTGGTCACAGGATATCTGGCCCCTAGGATTTCTATGGGTGTGAAGCCATTTCTGTTTTATTACCCTTACTTAGTCTGTTACCGTGAGGCCTCTCTCTGTTTTACTACTTGACCTATGACCTTAGGTTTTCTGGTGCTATCTGCACGATCTGTTTTTTATTAGTGTAATGTTCTAAAACGGCAGAGGCTCTATTTATCTCTATTCATTAATTTTAAACAACACTTTGCTCTCCCGATTTAGGTATCTTATTTCTGCTTAAACTTGTATTTCGGGTGACTGATCACTCTGCCGTCTCTTCCCCCACCACGTCGATAGCCCTGGCTTATTCCATTCAACAAATAGGGCTCCGCTAAGTTGTGCATTTAAATTTTTATAGTCAAGGAGACACGCTTTAACGCAGTACCTAGATTGCCAAATCTATTGATTCTATGGAAACACACTCCTTTCTTAACATTAAGTAGTTTCCTAATATCCTTACTTTACAACACCAGCTTACTATAACTATATTTCTCCAATATAGATATTGCCAATTTTGCTCAATTTGCCTCAAGTTTTTAACTTCTACAAATTAGAAATAATCTTTATTTTCTTCTGTCAGTGATTTAACACCTGCTGAGTCCCTAAATGATTCTCTCCAGAAATGATCAATAATTCCTTTTAGTCTCAGTTAAAATTCTGATTATTCTTATTGTCTCTAAATATCAGTGTAAACTTTCCCCATCCAGCAGTTCAATTTCAGCCATGCATTTTTTAAAACATCAATAAAGCATGAAAAATAATTCACAAATCACAATTCAGCAACACTTTCACTTTTTACTCAATGCAAAACAGATTTTCACACACCTCCACTATGGTCTCATATGGTCACTGCACGCCAAACACACACACACACTCCAGAGGTCCTCCTTCTGTCTAATAATTCACTTTCTCCCAGATTCACGCATACACTCAGGCCTTAATTTTTACTCCTTTCTATTTTTCCTGGGCTACTTATACAAACTTTATATTATAGATATTACAACACAACTTTTTAAAACATTTATAATCAGCAAAATATATCTTCTCTCACTTTTGACAATACTCTCCGTGTTTCATTCTATGCAGATCTTCTTTTCAGCTGCTGTTCAGTCTCATCCTCTCATATTGAGACAAAGTCAGACACACTCAATGTCCTTCAGATCATACTCCGACTCCATAAATCACGTCTCTTATCTTCTGCATACACACACACTGTGTTTTTCACTCTCCCTCACTCCTGAATTTTTCTGTGGACACAATACAATATACAACAAAATTCATACCCACCACGTGACCTGTTACCCAATAGGATTCCTACACGCTCTCGTGCTTCACGACTTCTTCGTGGCACGTCCCTATATACTGTGACCTGTTTTTTCCTAAAACAGTACTTTTACACCCTCTTGCAGGGCTCTAGATTGCGACCAATTTAGTCGCACATTCGACCTTATTTTTCAATGATGCGACTTAAAATTATCAGAGGTCGCACCGGTGCGACCAGCCGTTCGAAGGGAAAAAAGTCTCCGCAATTCTGAAAGTCTTCCTGTGATTCATCAACAGACGCACATTAGGCACATATTGGGTCTAAACCAATCAATGATAGTGAAGGGCAGACCCCCCTCTGATTGGCCGTGGTCCAGACATTCCTGCACGTGTAGGTACCAGAGGTCACATTAACTGAAAATTCTCGAAAAATCTGAAGGCCGTCCGTCATTTTGTTGGATCACAATGAGGGCAATTTGTAAATCCCCGTTGCCCTTCAGCGTGATTTGCTCGCGAAGCGACCTGCGTGTTTTCACCCGTCATTGTTACGGACTAGACATATGTGATGCGATCTGGGAAAACCCGTCGGATGTCGCGCTGGGACGCGGGAAAGACAGTTGACATATCAAAGTAAACCACATAACATGAAGAATGAAGGAGTATCACTGCACATTTCCCGCCAGTCCTGTGTAAACTATGTCACGCAAGGTTATTTTATACCATCTTTTCGTGAGATGACAGACCTCCCAGTCTGCAGCACCAGGAGTTATCCCCGCTCCGCTGCTCATTCGAGCCGGACCGCGATCGCAAAACATACAAGAGATGATCAAAAGTCCAGACACTATGCACATGAAAAACAACGTAAAACTTCCTTCACTGCTTATTAGTTGTTGTCCGTAATGTTTGTTAGTTTCCTTGTATAGTGATAATGGCACAGTTCTTTATGTGTGCGCTGCACCATTTTCATTACTTTCGTTTTCTTCAAATGGTTTTGCACAGTATTTTTATAGACTTCATAACTAAGTCTCTTACAACTGGAAAGTGACTTTTACTTGTGATACTGGTCTGTTGTGCTTTTATTTTTAACACTGAACTTTAAACACAATTTACTCCAAATTTCGATCCTGAAAATCACAGCGCTTCAGTCGACATCAGCCATAACTTGTGTTACATACACAAGATATGAGCAAAATAAAAAGTGATTTGGAAAGGGCTTGAATGTGGTATCAAAAACTGTAACGGCTATGTTGGGCATTCGGTTGTATCACAATACAACAAGTTCCGAGATGCCAGTACAGCGTGATGACGTCACGAACATACAAATTACCACCTAACGCCACCTTGAACCATAGTGACGGGTAATAACAGATTATGACGGATTTTTTACGAGCATGTCAGTCAAAATGACGGACAAAAAAATACTGTACCGCAACCTCTGGTGTGTACGTTTGCGTGTGCTGCAGTCAGACAGAGAGGTGAGAAGCCTAATGCTGTTAGTTAAACAGAGTGGATGTAGCAGGGGATGATGAGAAAAGGAAATAACAATTCAGAACTTTTTCGTGAATAATGTTAAAGTTAAAGGTTAAGGCCTGATTAAAGTTAAGGCCTGATCCGTCCAAAAATCATAAACAATGCTCTGACACGGAGCCTTCAAGCCCTGGTCCATTTATCTTGAGATCTTTTAAGTTTAAATTTCACTTCACTGAAGCACTTTAAGCACCAACACTTTTTCAGTAAATTACCTTTCTTGTAGATTTGTGCTTCAAATTAAGAACTTAATGTTAAACAGTTTGTAAGATAAACATTTACAAGTAAATTTCGCCTATATGGACATAAAAAAAAAGTGAACTGGTAAAAGCAGGTAAATGTTAAATGCGTTAAATTCGATGCGGTCCAAAATTTGGGTGCACCTAACTTTTGTGCTGGTGCACCTAAGAAAAAAGTTAGGCGCACCAGTGCAACCAGTGCAAAAAGTTAGTCTAGAGCCCTGTCTTGGTGTCTTGCAATCCACTATTCGATACACTCCCCTTCAGTGTGACTCGCTATCCTTAGCGAGATTTATACCCTCTTGGTATCTTGCACTCACCAGTGCGACACGTTTCATTCACTCTCACACTATATGTACACAATATATGTCCTGTTACCTAACAGGACCCACGCTACCTAGCGCTTTCGCGTACCTTCGCGGCACACTGCTCTCTCAATGTGACTTGCTTACCTAAGCAAGATTTATATCCTCTTGATATCGTCTGCCCCACTGGCAGGAAACTTATATACACTCACACATATACAATATATGTACAATGTTTCCCTGAAACCTGGATCGTCAACGCTTCTGGCGAACTAGTGCAGTTTTAAAATAAATTTTGTTCAATTTAGGAGAGGCTTACAAGAACCAACGACATTCAGAGTTTACCTTACGCAGATAACACAGATTTATACTATAAATGCTCACCTGACTTGGTGATTTTTTGGGCCCAATCTGTGCAATTTGCGTGTGGTTCACTCGTCACAGCTGTCAACCTCCTCTGCCCTCTAGCCTTGATCACGTCGGAGTCACCAAATATGTTGTGGCGAAATCGATCATCAAATGTTGAGAGAAATCACGAAGACCAAGAAGCCAAGCTTCAAAGGTTTCAATTTACATTTTTTTGGAGTCAAATAGAGACATACAGAGTTCATCTGAAGATGTCTGAACAATACATATCTGATTCCATCTCTTATACCTTGTTCTCACGTTGCTATCACCGTTTAAACCAATTAGGTTTCACATGACATCACCTATTTTTTAGTCGATCCTTTTCTGAGCTTCCACAGTTACATGTCAAGCTCCAGATATCAGTATATAACTGTGGCAAAACCTTTTAAAACCTTAAAAAAGAAATTCACATACATACATCTTAAAATGCTGCTATATGTCACATTGTCATTTACTATGCCGGGCTTAGTGTTTAGTGTATCTAAAGGGTAAACATGTGCGACTAGTACCAACTAGTGTCTTCAAAAGTGTGTGTGTGTGTTATGCCAAGCAGATGTGAGGTCCATATCTGCTTGGTTTGTGCTTAAATCAATAAAATAGTGTATACTGTTTTCATCTGTGACTAGTACCACCTAGTGTCTTCAAAAGTGTGTGTGTGTGTGTGATAATAAGCAGATGTGAGGTCCATATCTGCTTGGTGCCCATCCTATGAGGCCTATAGCCTTTGTTAAAATCAGAGAAGTACATGAACTTCTATAACTATCTTAAATGTAGTCTTTTATATAAAAGAAAACTCAGTAATATACTTAGAAAAAACACCATATTAACTTGCTCGAAATTAGAGTTAAGCATGGCCACTGTGACGTTAAAGACCTTCTTCCGTCTGGTGTCACGGTTTCTCGTGCTACTTTGGAGAGGTGCGTAAGTTTGAAAGAAGAGCTTTTACCCAAAGTCAGACACCCTATTGATAAAGGGTTTGCTTGTGGAGCATCACTGATTTATGGATTTTCTAATGGTCATTTACATGTGCATCACTGTTCACTTCATAGACGAGACTGGGTGTTTCAGAGCTGGGTGATATGTACTTAATAGAAACACAAACACAGAAGCTGCAACGCCCATGTTCTCAACACTTTAATTAAGCATACTTTTAAGAAGGGAAATGATGAGGGAAGGGGAGAATAATTAGAGCCTGTAGGAGCGTGGATTAATCAGTCAACATATTTTAAGCATTCTGGTTTGCAGCTTCACCTAACTCGCACCCTCAAACAGGAATTTGAGACACGCTGGAACAATAAAAATCGCAATGGTGGAATCCATACTCAATGCTTTCGATGATGTTCAAAAAAAATTAATGACAAGAGGAGAAATAAACAAAATGAGCCACATCTCAAAATAAATCCTTCAAATGCTTGTTCAGTTTTTAACCCCTTCAAAGATGCAAGCAATGAACGGAGCGCATCAAACTACCCTACAATCCATCTGCTTGCTCTATAGAAATCTACTCTGCTTCAGCACTGTGTGGTTATGCCGCCTGACCCTAAAACACTTAAGATTCTCAAACACAGAGTCGAAAACCTTCTGAGTGTCCAGAAGTTGGCCAAAGTTTAAGCAACTCTGCATGTTCACTAACGAGGAGAGAGACTAAATATACTGATAGGCCAGGAGCAAGATGCAAAGCTACCCCAAACGCAGTAGACCATAAACAAACTCTGAATCGGTCACAATCCCAGCCAAAGAGTGTATCGCCGGGGCTGGTCCATCGGGGAAATGCAGCCAATGAGAGGATGTGGACGACCTGGATATAAAAAATCATCATGCATGATAGTGACAGAGACATTTTAGGTGCATGAAAAGAAACAGAAAACCTCTATCCAAAGATGGCAACCCTTCCACAGAAGATTCTGTGTGTTCCAGCCTCCTGCGTTTGATGGTAGTGTGCTTTTTGTGTCTGGAAGTGCCCTTGAAAACCGACATTCCTCTCTTTGTACATCAAGATTAAATGCTCTACTTTCTCTTTCTGTCAGTCTATCGATGTTGTTCCGAACCGACAGAATGGGGTTTGATCATAGCATGCCAGTCTCCTCCCCATACATACGGGAATGAAATAAGGATGATGTGCCCATTCATTCACCTTTTGTTTTTCGAATCCTTCTAAGCTTAAGTGCTGAGCGCATTAACTCCTGATAATCTATTAGATTCTATGATGCAGTGAAGCGTATTCGTCCTGGTGTGTGCGATTTCCCCTGGGTGTTTCAGAAGCGAGCGGAAGGTGTCTATTACAGAAAACTTCCAAAAAGAGGTTTTCCACAGCGTGTTCTTGTCACCTGGCATGTCTCGCCGCTTTAATCTTTGATGTGGCATGCTGAAGTAGCGTTTTTTTCAGCACTGCGAGACATTTGGATCAAGGTAATGTGGTCACGGTTGGCTGTGTTCATTTTGGACACAGCTACAACATCGTTTGCTTCCTGTTACGCGGCGGCTGCCAAGCCGTCTGCAGCAGGTAGCAATGATGGCGATATTGGGGTTCCCATTGATGTTAACCCGCCGCATCAATGCTGCGGACCATCCAGGCTCCATTATGTCACCTAACCAAATCTGTCACAGCAAACAGCGCTCACGTTGTGCGTGTATGCTTGCCTAAAATCCACGCATTGCGCACCTGCAGATCTCAGGATTTAAGCGCTAGTTATAACGTCACAACGTGAAAGCATAACTAGTAAGCTGTGAATGATTTTTCAGCCTAAGTACGAAGGATTAGAGACGTTTAAAATTAAACTTAACTGCAGTGTTCGCCCCTGTTCATTAGCAAAACAAACAGCTTGCTTAACATATTAACACACATACTGTATCAACATTCATACAGTTAACTCCAAGTATCCATCTGCATTTCTAAACAGCAAGTTTAACACTGGCTTTGAATGTTTATTTAGCCTGTGACTGACTTAGCTCCCTTCGCCATCATATGCTAACGTTATCCTCCTATATAAATTGATAAATATTACTCACATTAGCAATTTTGTCTCGTTCAGTCGGATCCCTCTGGAGCAGGGGTTTTCAACTGGTTCTGTGCCAGGGACCACCATTCTGACTAACAAGTAATCGGCGGACCACTATTGTGTGTGTGTGTGTGGGGGGGGGGGTACTCCTTACCTGTTAGTGGGATTTCTGGGCGTGGTGACCTCCACACAGTCTGTCTATTCGTGGTGATATAGTGGTACATAGTGACAGCCTCATATCATTCTCTGGTTCCAGCCTTGCTCTGCACTTGTTCTTTAGATATGCCAGTGTGGAAAAAACGCTCTCACAGAGGTATGTAGTTGGAAATGGTAAAATACACCTTACTGCTTTTACTGTAAGCTCTGGAAATTCTGTCTGGAAACTTGTCCAGAACTTCACAAGGGGTTGTGGATCATACATATGCCTCCTGACAGAGTCTGTGGACATCTCTATGAGCTGATCCTCTTCTACAGTAGTTAAGCTTGTCCTTGCTGCTGCATCATCACTGAATGGGAGCAGGATCCATTTGCTGACACAGCGCCACTCATCAGAATCATTAAAGTACTTTCGGAATTGAAGCACAAGCTTCCTCAAATGCTCACACACAATGTCTTTAATATCAGTGCTGTCAGAATATTCCTCAACTGAAGGGAACAAAGGCCAAGTTACCACTCTCCACTCTTTCTATCCATCATGACATTTTCTTAACAAATGCCTCTAGTTTTTCGTAGAGCTGCAGGACATTTGAATCTCTCCCTTGCATTGAAATGTTCAACTTGTTAAGCTCTGCAAAAGCATCTGTGAGATATGCCAGCCTAGTTAACCAGTGGCTGTCCTTGAACATGTTAGCCAGTTCAGTGCACTCCTTCTCGCATAAGAAAGTATAGATAGCGTCACATAGTTCAAACACACGGGAGAGCACCATGCCGCGAGACAGTCATCTCACCTCTGAATGGTAAAGGAGAGAGGTGTGTTCACGTCCTAAGCCTTAGGGGGATGCAAACAGGCATGTATTTAATGCTTTTAGTTTTATCAGGTTTACAGTTTTAACAACAGCATCAAACACCTCGCTGAACTCAACACTGAGATCTTTGGCGGCCAGAGCATCTCTATGAATCATGCAGTATTTCCAAATAATCGCCGGTGGTACTTTCTTTACATGCCCAATCAATCCAGTCTGGCTGCCACTCATTGCTCTGGCTCCATCGGTACATAGCGCCACACACTTCTGCCGCAAAATATTGTTTTCTTTGAAAAAGTCATCAATGGCTGAAAAGATCTCGGCACCTGAAGTTCGCCCTGGCAGGGGTTTGCAAAAGAGAAATTCCTCGCACATCGCACTATTATCCTCGTATCGCACAAATGGCAAAAGGTGTGCATCATTTGTTATATCTGTCGTCTCGTCTAATTAAATGGAAAATCCCTGAACTGATCGAAGTTTATCTATAAGCTGCTCTTTCACATCATTTGCCATTTCCTCAATTCGATGTCCGACTGTGCTATCTGACAAAGGAATAGTTTTGAATTTATTAGCACATTCTTCGTTCATCATGGTTTTACACATGTCTATAGCTGCTGGCAAAATCAGCTGCTCTGCAATTGTGTGAGGCTTTTTGCATTGTGCAACTCTGAAAGCCACCAGATATGAGGCTTTCAGTGCATTTTCACTGACTTTTGCACTCTTTCTCATGAGCGTCTGCTGTCCTTTGAAATCACGCAACATCTGTTGCATATACTCAATAGGCTTGGCCTTCAAGAAGCTGTGATGTGTCTCCATATGACGAGAAAGTTTCGACGGTTTCATGGTTTCATTTGAAAGCAACGTTGAACATACGAAACACAGTGGTACCTCCTCTCCTGTTTTGTCAGTCATCACTGTAAATCCATATTTAACATAATCTTCACTGTATTTTCTTTTTCGTTTCCCACTACGTTTCCCTGTTTCCTCCGAAGTTGTAGCTTTTTCTGAAGAGCATGCAGCAGAAGCCTGTCCATCTGTCCTGACACCTGTCACTTTCCTCACTTTAAAGCAATCCATGCTGGACAGCTCCACTCCACTCGAAATTTAAATTCACCTCAATAATGTTTTTCCTTTAATCCGAGATGCTGGTCTATTTCGCGCACAAAATGAATGTGTACGTATATGACGTTGGGGACGCAAAACACAACGTTAGCAAAGCAAAAGATAGACCTGATAGGTGCAAAGCTAGCCTATCCTGTGTCAGTTTGAATCTCAACTCAAACTCAAATTATTTTAAATATTTTCATTAAATTTAGTACTCACACCAATGCGCAAATATTCTGGAAATGTTTGGAAAAATAAATTATGGAAAAAAAGTGATTTTAATAGTGAAATTAGGTATGCTGGAATGCATGTCACGGGCCACATGCAATGCCGCCGCGGACCACCAGGGGTTGAAAACCCCTGCTCTTGAGGAACAACTTTGAAGCTAATCCTGCTGAAAAAGCAATCCGGTTTGAAGTGACTCAAAAAAGCATGTTTTACTTACTGTTTCTAGGATTTCCACAAAAAATTGCAGATCTTCCCACTAGTTCCTCTGTCGTGGTGTCTGGGGCCTGGTCACAGCTCCTGACCCAGTCACGGTGTCTAGTAAGGACGATCTGTCTCGGCTACGCATTCCAGTTCACCAGGTGCCCCCCCAAATCTCAGGACATTCTGCATCTCTGAGTGAGCCGAGAATGCTCCTGTGTTTCGGGTGCTACCCTGCTTATACCATGTTTTTTTGCCAAGTTAAAGCTTTTTTTAATGTTAACAGTGTCATTTTAGATCAAACAGGTGAAAATTAGGGTTATTTTTTGTCAGTTAATTTTAAATGTAATAAAACTGACTGGAGCTGCCCATGTGTTAAAAGCTTTTAATCCACACCTTCCAGCCAATCAGAATCCAGTATTCAAACAGACCATGGTATAATAAGGAGTATCCACTGCAAAGGGGTGTATTTCAGTATCCTTTTCAAACATGTATTTTCAGTACTTCATAAAGGACAACTGTAGCATTGGAAAAGATTTGGGTAAAGCAAATGAGTGCCACAGGAAAAATCTCAACGTGGACTTACTAAACTTTTTGCTGCTTCTTAGAAAAAACTAATTTGGGGAACCTGACTCCACAACACATTGTGCTTGATTTTCTTGGCAAGTACTCCTTTGGACAAAAGGTCTGTGGTTTACCCTTTTAGTCTCCATCCAGGAAGCACCAGATGAAAAGGTCCACTTTGCATGCTTCGAATTTCTTTTGACACCACTGGATCTTTGGTCATACCAGATGATCTCTTCAAAATGAAGAAGTATATGATTGGATAATACGTTGCAGCAGTATATGATCAAAAGTGGTATATTGGCAATATTGTGGAAGAGAGGCAGGATTATCTTGTGTCCTTCATGACCAAAGTGGGTATTTCAATTTTTTTTAAAGAGGCCAGGACATGATGACAAGTCAGCCACATTCTGTTTCATCTTTCTGTGCCTTTAACCACCACTGGTAGGCAGTACTACTTAGAGGCAGAAGATGTTCAAAGAATAAACTGCTTTCCAAACCTTTGCAGATGTACAACTTTAACAGTATAGTTTCCCTCATTTTCATTAACAACATATTTCTGAACTCTCAAAAATTAAGAAATTGAAATGATTTATTTTATTTGAATAAAATAATTTACATTTGTGGTTTCAACCGTATTTAATCTTTAGATATTCTTCTTTAATTATTTTTTTCAAAAAAAATCTTATTAAGCCACATTTAGATCCTCATATCTAGAGGATTGAAAATTATAGGGCTTTAAAATTGTTGTTCCCAAAAGAGAAGTTGGTCAAGAACAAGAATCTAAAAGAACATTAAGTTCCCTTTCTGTCGGTCTCTCGACGTTGTGTGGAGCCGACAGATGGGGTTCGCCCTTGAGAACCAATCAACTCTGACTACTATAGAAAAGGCCAATGAAATTTGCCGGATGAAATTTGCATGCCGGTCTCTGCCCCCGGATATCCCGTATAAAAGAAAGACGGCGTGCAGCATTCCTTTACCGTTTGTTCTTCAGAGCTTCAGAGTTTTTCCGTTCTCCCCGGATGTACTTTGCAGCCGATCCCAGACTCCACTGGACTGTGCTCGGCAATCCGACCTCACGTCTTGGCGAGGCGTGAGGTCGAACACACACGACAGCAGCCACCGTTCTCAAACTGACAGCCAGGCAGGTAAGTAGGCGGAGCCAACCTGCCCTCCAGGGCCCCCCCGGAAGATGTGGTTGGCTCCACCAGCAGATGAACCTCCCCCCGTGAAAATGATGAAGCAGACCGTCCCCTCGGTCCCCCTGCAGTCCCTGGGACCTTGAAAGCTGCCCACACTGTCTCGGTGGCTAATAAGGACGGTCCGTCTTGGCTTCTCGATCCAGTACGCCAGAAACCCTCCCAAGTTTCGGATCATCCTCTCTCCCTCTGTCAGAGGCAGGGACGCCAACGTACTTCGGGTAGAGTCACCACCCTTCTGGCAAGAAAGGCATAGAGTTCGTCCCTCAAGCCAAGATGTTCAGCGGGTTTAACAGCCCGTACTTCATCGTTCCCTAAAGAGACGGCGGGTCACGCCCCATTCTAGATCTGTGTACCCTGAACAACCACCTTCACAAGCTGCCATTCCGGATGATCACGCAGAGGCGCATCCTGACATCCATCGGGTGTCAGGATTGGTTCGTGGCAATCGACCTGAAGGATGCTTACTTTCATGTCTCGATCCTCCCTCGACACCGGCTGTTACTACGGTTCGCGTTCGAGGGGCGGGCATATCAGTACAGAGTCCTCCCTTTCGGTCTGTCCCTGTCTCCACGGTCTTCACGAAGATCGTGGAAACCGCCCTTTCTCCCTGAGGGGAAAAAGGTGTTCGTGTACTGAACTATCTCGACGACTGGCACACTCGCGAGATCTGTTGTGTACGCAAAGGGACCTGGTGCTCCAGCACCTAGATCGATTGGGACTACAGGTCAACTGAGAAAGGAGCAAGCTCTCCCCAGTGCAGAGCATCCTCTTTCTCGGCATGGAACTCAACTCTGTCACCAGGTCGGCGCGACTGTCCGCAGTATGCGCCCAGTCGGTGTTGAACTGCCTGGAACAATTCAGGCAGTCAGCAGTCCCCTTGAAACAGTTTTCAGAGGCTCCTGGGACACATGGCATCCTCGGCGGGGGTAATACCCCTCGGGTCGATGCACATGAGACCAACCCAACACTGGCTACAGAGTCGAGTTCCAGAGGAAAGCGTGGCACACCAGCAGCAGACTTATGGTGATGACGCCCCTCTGCCGACGCACCCTAACCAACTGGTCTTCCATGACGTTTTTCCGGATGGAGGTCCCACTTGGGCAGGTCGAGGCATGTCGTGGTGATGACGGATGTCTCCCTGCAGGGGTAGGGGTGCAGTGTGCAACGGGTAAAACTGTTCGCCTCCCGCAACACCACCATTGCCCGCTTTGGTACTCCCTGTCCAAGGCCCCCCTCGGCACGGATCACCTTGCGCACAGCTGGCCGCTGGATGGGCGGAAGTTCGCCTTCCCCCCAAATGAGCCTCCTTGCACAGACACTGTGCAAGGTCAGGGAAGAGGAGCTTGTGTCATTGGTTACGCCACACTGGCCCAACCGCACTTGGTTCTCAGAGCTGATGCTTTGGACAACGACTACCCTGGCATCCCAGACAAGACCTCTGGAACCTCCATGTCTGGTCTCTAGACGGGACGAGAAGATCCTAAGTAGGCTACTCCCCCTCTGTGTTTTAGAGTAAAAAACTTGAACACTTCTGGAACTGCCAAGACACACAGGGAAAGTCGCCGCAGGATGGGACCGTTCGCTGCATCACGTTGTGAGAATCCAGGAGTAATTTGGCGTAGAGTTGAAGTCTCGAAGTCGATCATGTGTGAAGGCTCCGAAGAACATAAGGGTGAATGAATGCAGCATGCCGTCTCCCTTTAATACCCGGATATCCGGGGGCGGAGTCCGACATACAAAAATCATTCGCCAATTTCATTGGCCTGTTTCAAAACCAGTCGAAGTGATACTTTCTCAAGGGCGAACCCCATCTGTCGGTTCGACACAACGTTGAGAGACCGGAAGAAAGGGAACCAAAATGCTCTCAGAAACGTTTCAAAACTCGACAACATTTCACCACTAGGGGGTGTTGATCTGAAAGTAGACTCATAAACCAGTGTCTGTCTATAACTGATTTTCTGTAAATCAAGAAACAAAAAATCATATTTGTAGTGATCTATGGACAGTGATCATCTCGGGATAAGTACCACTTAATTTGAAATCTAGCCAAATTTTACCTAATTTAAAGAGCCATATATTGTGTGTGTTTATATATATATATATATACACAATGGGGAAAAAAAGTATTTAGTCAGCCACCAATTGTGCAAGTTCTCCCACTTAAAAAGATGAGAGAGGCCTGTAATTTTCATCATAGGTATACCTCAATTATGAGAGACAAAATAAGAAAAAAAATCCAGAAAATCACATTGTAAAATTTTTTAAGATTATTATTATCAAATTATTGTGGAAAATAAGTGTAACACTCCAGCCTGTGTTTCCCTTGTCTTCTGCCTTATTCATTGTTTTCACCAGTCATTGTTAATTAGTCCCGCACCTGATTCTGTTTTCCCTGAGTGTTTCCACTTGTATTTAAGCCCTGTGTGTTGTTTAGTTCTTGGTCGAGAATTGTAATGTAAACCTGGTTGTGTCTCCCATGTTCTCCTGCTCCTGTGTATGTCTTGGACTCCTGTTACCATTAAACCCCTTGGATTCTACATGTTGCGTCTCCATTTGTCTTCATCCGTCTTGCCGTGATACAATAAGTATTTGGTCAATAACAAATTTTCATCTCAATACTTTGTTATATACCCTTTGTTGGCAATGACAGAGGTCAAACGTTTTCTGTAAGTCTTCACAAGGTTTTCACACACGGTTGCTGGTATCTTGGCCCATCCCTCCATACAGATCTCCTCTAGACCAGTGATGTTTTGGGGCTGTCGCTGGGCAACACGGACTTTTATCTACCTCCAAAGATTTTGTATGGGGTTGAGATCTGGAGACTGGCTAGGCCACTCCAGGACCTTAAAATGATTCTTACGAATCCACTCCTTCGTTGCCCGGGCACTGTGTCTGGGATCATTGTCATGCTGAAAGACCCAGCCATGTTTCATCTTCGATGCCCTTGCTGATGAAAGGAGGTTTTCACTCAAAATCTCACGATACATGGCCCCATTCATTCTTTCCTTTACACGGATCAGTCGTCCTGGTTTCTTTGCAGAAATACACCCCCAAAGCATAATGTTTCCACCCCCATGCTTCACAGTAGGTATGCTGTTATTTAGATGCAACTCAGCATTCTTCTCCTCCAAACAGGACAAGTTGAGTTTTTACCAAAAAGTTATATGTCAAATGCAAAATTATCCAATATAAAAGATGAGTGCAGTAAAAAGTCAAAGGTCAATTGAAGCCTATGTGACCATTTTGAAAACGGCCTTGGAGGTGTGTGATGGTTAATCATCAATGTTGAGACACGTGCACTCCTACCACCTTCATTTATTGGATGGGCAAAGGTGTAGCCAAAACACCTGCTGTTCTTAAAAACTTGAAATAAAAAAAACATAATAAAGAAATAATAGTATGAAGGATGTAACAATGCCTTAACCAAGGTTCGAACCTTCGACCATAGCATGCCAGTCGGGAACACTAACCACTCCCACCCACACACTCAATAAGGCTCACTCACGAACATACAGATTTTAGTGGGTCAGCAATTGTCTAAGCCGTTGTTATATAAGTGTCTTAGAGCAAAAAACCCAAACAAACACATGGGTGTCGGAAAGTTTCTAAGCCTCGAAATGATACGGCACAACTGATTCAACAGTTTCATTGTTTCACGAAGCCTCGCTCTGCACATCACTAGATCAAATAAATCACATTAGAACATTAACTATACATAAATTCATCAATACACACATGAATATAAGAAAGAAACTATGCTTACTTCAGATTGAGCATAAAACTCAAGGTCACTCAATCAGGACAAAAGATTGTTTGGAGCTATAAGCCATGCTGACTCCTTCCATTAGAGATGTAACTTTTTCCACTCTCTCTACAACCATTTTAAACATGAGAGTATCACTCATTGTTGCACACTCATGACGAGTAGTACAATTACAAAAACAAAAACATGTTAACAGGTTTCATTGTAATATTTACTTCTTATTTTATTTCTTATTTAACTCTCTTATCTGGTCTACTTATTATTGTGAAAACAGTGTTTTGCTATCTTTTGGCTTTGAGGCAGAATGAGAACAAAGTCCTGTGGTTGTGTTGTTGCAGTGCCACTGGCAGAATGGATTGTCAGAGCTCCAGGAGAAAAAACTACAGTGCTGTGCCTGGGCGTCAGTTTGTTGCCATTCAACCATACCTACCTCTAGCTGACGGAGAAATCGTCCTCCACAAGAATGACAAGGTTAAAGGTTAGTACAAAACACAGGAATACAACTTTTATTTGTCTGTTGTCAACAGTTTATTTTATGACTTTCCCTCCTTATTTCTTCTTATCTTGTATTCTTTGGACACAGTTCTCAGTGTTGGTGAAGGGGGTTACTCGGAAGGCAGCTGTCGAGGTCATGTTGGCTGGTTCCCTGCCAGATGTGTGGAAGAGTTTCCTGTTAAAGCTGACAAAGGAAGATTACGTAAGTCCTAGAACGTAAATTTGATTTTGACAAAAAAAACTGGATTATGTGCCATTAACTTGACTTGTTTTGGTGCCATAACCTTATTTATTAAGGTACACAGTTAAAAAATAACATATCCATCTTATTTTATTTCAGTTGTTTATTATGTTTTTGTGGCGATGCCATTGAAAATGACCAAAAACCATCCAAAATTACTTAAAACTGGACCAATTTTTTATGGTGTCCAATTAAAGTTAACAACTACCAAAACTGTCTATTAATGCTAGAGGCCGTGTGAAGCAGTGGGTTACAGTGCATTTTAAAACAGCTAAGGGTATTGTGGCACAGTGTGAAGCGGAGTCATTAAAACCCCCTCAGCTGTTATATAATGCTCTGTAACCCACTGCTTCACACGGAATTGCTTTTTATTATTTTTATAAAACACATACTCCATATGCCTAGCAAGGTATCATAAGATAAAGTAAATAAAATGATATTTAGGCTGTGTAATGCGGTCAGCCGTTATAAATGGGGGGATTTTATAATGGCTTAGAACTTGGCTTAACCAATTAGAATTTAGGACCAGAAGTGACCATTTTATGATTATACAGTTGAAAGAAAAAGTATGTGAACCCTTTGGGCTTACTTGGATTTCTTCATAAATTGGTAATAAAATGTGTTCTGATCTTCATCTAAGTCACAACAATAGAGAAACACAGTCTGCTTAAACTAATACCGCACAAACATTATATGTTTTATTGAACACAACATGTAAACATTCATAGTGCAGGGTGGAAAAAGTATGTGAAATCCTAGGCTAATGACTTCTCCAAGAGCTAATTGTAGCCAGGAGTCAGCCAACCTGGGGTCCAATCAATGTGATGAGATTGGATGTGTTGATTAAAGCTGGCCTGTCCAATAAAAAACACACACCAGTTTTGAGTTTGATGTTCTGAAGAAGCGTTGTCTGATGTGAACCATGCCTCGCACAAAAGAGCTCTCAGAAGACCTACGATCAAGAATTGTTGACTTACATAAAGCTGGAAAGGGCTACAAAAGTATATCTAAAAGCCTTGATGTCCATGTGTCCACGGTAAGACAGATTGTCTACAAATGGAGAAAGTTCAGCACTGTTGCTACACTCCCTAGGCGTGGTCGTCCTGTAAAGATGACTGCAAGAGCACAGCGCAGAATGCTCAATGAGGTGAAGAAGAATCCTAGAGTTTCAGCTAAACACTTACAGAAATCTCTGGCACATGCTAACATTTCTGTTGACAAATCTACAATAAGGAAAACATTAAACAGGAATGGACTTCATGGGAGGACACCACGGAGGAAGCCACTGCTGTCCAAAAAAAACATTGCAGCACGTTTGAAGTTTGCAAAAGAGCACCTGGATGTTCCACAGCACTACTGGCAAAACATTCTGTGGACAGATGAAACCAAAATTGAGTTGTTTGGAAAGAACACACAACGCTATGTGTGGAGAACAAAAGGCACAGCACACCAACATGAAAACCTCATCCCAACTGTGAAATATGGTGGAGGGGGCATCATGGTTTGGGGCTGCTTTGCTGCCTCAGGCCCTGGACGGATTACTGTCATCGATGGAAAAATGAATTCCAAAGTTTATCCAGACATTTTGCAGGAAAACTTAAGACCATCTGTCCGCCAACTGAAGCTAAACAGAGGATGGACGATGCAACAGGACAACGACCCAAAGCATAGAAGTAAATCAACAACAGAATGGCTTCAACAGAAGAAAATACGCCTTCTGGAGTGGCCCAGTCAGAGTCCTGACCTCAACCCGATTGAGATGCTGTGGCATGACCTCAAGAGAGCGATTCACACCAGACATCCCAAGAATATTGCTGAACTGAAACACTTTTGTAAAGAGGAATGGTCCAAAATTTCTCCTGACCGTTGTTCAGGTCCGATCTGCAACTATAGGAAACGTTTGGTTGAGGTTATTGCTGCCAAAGGAGGGTCAACCAGTTATTAAACCCAAAGGTTCACATACTTTTTCCACCCTGCACTATGAATGTTTACATGTTGTGTTCAATAAAAACATGAAAACATATAATGTTTGTGCGGTATTAGTTTAAGCAGACTGTGTTTCTCTATTGTTGTGACTTAGATGAAGATCAGAACACATTTTATGACCAATTTATGAAGAAATCCAAGTAAGCCCAAAGGGTTCACATACTTTTTCTTTCAACTGTATATATTCTATCTTATTTGAATTGGTTTCTATTTATTTTATAATCCGTGTGCACATCTGTCTTTTTAAAACACCCTTTTATCCGAACTCCTCGAGGGTCTGAAATTTAATTTGTCATCATCCCATGCACGCAGGGCTCTTCATAAAAATGCACGACAAACAAGTTTATCTTTGTAAGAAACTCAAAAACAAAAAAGGATGTTTCAAATTTGTTTTCATTGTAGACTGCTCTAATCAGTCTCAGACGTATTCGCATAGTTTTTAATTACGCAGATGTGTGATTTATTCCAGCTCTAAGAATCAATTGCTCTACAGCCTCACTTCTTTCATTGTGCACCGCACATGCACCATAGTATAAAACATTGGTACGAACATAACTTTGATGCATTAAAGGGGTGATGTGCAACAGCAATTCATGCATTCTGACTTCTTTACAAGGGGCATATGACGAGTTGAGCGCAGGGATGGGCTTAATACATGTAAATGTATTTAAAATACAAATACTGCGTGGAAAAATGTATTTAAATACAAATACAGTATTTTGTATTTTGAAAATACACAAAATACATGTGAAATTGGTGATTCAGTGCAGGTACCCCTATTAGGGTGAAATCTATCTGGGCCTATAAAATGACCCAAAACCTAATCAATTTATATGTGAAGAAATCCATTAATCACGAAAGGAGTGTTTCACAAATTATTCGGCAAACAAATGACTTCCTCTCATCGCTCCTTTTTGATGATTTGGAGAACAATTTATCAGAGTCGCCCCCTGTTGTTTCACAGATTTATACAACGGAGAGCACGTCAAGGATAAAAGCCTCGTCGGTTTAATGAGGAGTGCGCGCAGTAAACAGTTTCGCGGCATATCTATGAGAATTGTGAAAGTATAAACAAGGCTTCAACTGCACAAAGCAACAAGAGAAAGCGGCAACTGTACACTTATTCCAACGCTTACCGGGTCACACGTGACACTCCGTCTCGGAGAGCGTGCACAAAAAAAACTTCCTGCCAACGTGCAAAGTGAGAATTTGAATTTCCTTTCGCGGCATTTATAATAACAAATCACAATTACTCATTCACACTTGTTTCTTTTTCCACTCTAATGTTCCAATTATTCCTGCCCACTAAAAGGTGCACATATATATTTTCTTACCCCAATAGCTCTATAAACTATTTAAAAAAAGTTAAATAAATTTATATAATCGCTACGAATCTACGACATGTTGATGTTGTCATGACATCACCCATACCTAACACGCAGTAACGTTAATATTTTAAACACAAATAAAATTGGCCATGAAATCCTCACATTATTCCAGAAAAGTCGCAGATCCAATGCTGGGTTGTAGCTACAGCCAGGGGCGATTCTAGGATTTTCATTTTAGGGGGG
>JAPMJR010000050.1:0-122500 GCA_029783895.1 Triplophysa bombifrons | reverse complement strand
TGTGCACGGCGAACCGACCTCACACCCTGGCGAGGCGTGAGGTCGTACACATACGACAGCTGTCACCACTCTCAAACAGACAGTGTGTGCCACTGTGCCGCCAGGCAGGTAAAAAGGCGGAGCCAACCTTCCCTCCGGGGACCCCCGCGACATGGATAGCTTCGCCAGCCGACGAACCCCCCTGTGGGAATGATGAAGCAAACCGTCCCCTTGGTCACCCTGTCACAGTCCCTGGGAGCTCGAAAGCTGCCCAGACTGTCTCGCTGGCTAATGAGGGCGGACCGTCTTGGTTACTCGATCCAGTTCGCCAGAGACTCTCCCAAGTTTAGGGGCATCATCTCTCCCTCTGTCAGAGGCAGGGACGCCTCCGTACTTCGGGTAGAGGTCACCACCCTTCTGGCAAAACAGGCATCGAGTTCGTCCCTCAAAACCAAGATGTTCAGTGGGTCACAACCCGCACTTCATCATTCCAAAGAAAGACGGCGGGTTGCAAAGGTCTGCGTACCCTGAACAGAGCACCTTCACAAGCTGCCGTTCAGGGTGCTCACGCAGAGGCGCGTCCTGACATCTATCAGGTGTTAGGATTGGTTCGTGGCAATCGACCTGAAGGACGCTTACTTTCATATCTCGATCCTCCTCGACACCGGCCGTTCCCACGGTTCGCGTGCGAGAGGCGGGCATATCAGTACAGAGTCCTCCCTTTCGGTCTGTCCCTGTCTCCACGGTCTTCACGAAGATCGTGGAAACCGCCCTTTCTCACTGAGGGGAAGAAGGCGAGCGGGTACTAAACTATCTCAGCGACTGGCCTATCTTGGCACACTCGTGAGATCTCTTATGTACACAAAGGGACCTGGTGCTCCGGCACCTAGATCGATTGGGACTCCAGGTCAACCAAGAGAGGGGCAAGCTCTCTCCAGTGCAGAGCATCCTCTTTCTCGGTATGGAACTCAACTCTGTCACCATGTCGGCGCTACTGTCCGCAGTTCGCGCCCAGCCAGTGTTGAACTGCCTGGAACATTTTCAGGCAGACAGCGGTCCCCCTGAAATAATTCAGAGGCTCCTGGGACACATGGCGTCCTCGCGGGTTAATACCCCTCGGGTTGATGCACATGAGACCGCTCCAACACTGGTTTCAGAGTCGAGTTCCGAGGACAGCGTGGCACACCGGCAGCAGGCGCATGGTGATGACGCCCTGCTTCCGACCACCATAACCCCTAGTCTTCCATGACTTTTTCGATGGACTCAGGTCCCTCTGGGCAGGTTATGAGACAGGTCGTGGTGACGACTGACATTTCCCTGCAGGGGTACGGTGCACTGTGCAACGGGCACGCAGGCGGGGCCGTTGGAAGAACCCCCACCTGCGCTGGCATATCAATTGCCAAGAGTTGTGGGCTGTGCTATTTGCACTAAGCAGACTACGGCCTCTCGTGCGAGACAAGCACGTGCTGGTCCGAGGACAGCACTAAAGCTGTAGCGTACACAGATCGTCAGGGTGGCGTTCGCTCACAGCAGCTAACACAACTTGCTCGACGCCTCCTCCGGTGGAGTCAACACGTGACCCGTTCCCTGCGGGCCGCACACACTACCTGGGCAAACTGAACTAGACAGCCGACGTGCTTTCTCGCCAGTTTATGCCTCGTGGAGAGTGACGACTCCATCCCCGCGCAGTCCAGCTCATTTGGAGGCTGTTCGGGTAGGCCCAGGTAAACCTGTTCGCCTCCCGTAACACCACCATCTGCCCGCTTGGTATTCCCTGTCCGAGGCAGAGCCCTCGACACGGATATCCTGGCGCACAGCTGACCGCGGGACGGACGGAAGCACATCTTCCGCCCCCCCAGGAGCCTCCTTGCACAAATACCGTGCAAGGTCAGGGAGAAGGAGCACCAAG
The DNA here is from genome assembly GCA_029783895.1 of Triplophysa bombifrons. Classification (NCBI taxonomy): domain Eukaryota; kingdom Metazoa; phylum Chordata; class Actinopteri; order Cypriniformes; family Nemacheilidae; genus Triplophysa; species Triplophysa bombifrons. The sequence goes on along the minus strand of JAPMJR010000050.1, from coordinate 120,612 downwards.
TGTTATTGGTTACACCACACCGGTCTAACCGCACTTGGCTTCAGAGCTGATGCTCTGGACAGCGACTCCCCCTGAACCATTCCCCTGACAAAGGACCTGCTCTATCAGGGGAAGGACACGTTCTGGCATCCCAGATCAGACCTCTGGCACACCCATGTCTGGTCTCTAGACGGGACGAGAAGATCCTGAGATGGCTACTCCCCCTCTATGGCAGAGACCATCACCCAGGCTAGGGCCCCATCTATTAGGCGGTTACACGCCTCTAGACGGCGCCTCTTCTCGTCCTGGTGTCTCTCTCAACGAGAAAGACCCACCGAGGTGTTCGATCAGGATTGTGTTTTCCTTCTTACGAGACTGGAGACTAACATCTCCCCTCCACACTGAATGTGTATGTAGTCGCTATCGCCACTCATCACGACTCAGTCGGTGGAAAGTTTCTAGGGCAACACGACCTGGTCACCAGGTTCCTAAGGGGTGCGAGAGGGCGGAATCCGCCTCATCTCCGCTCCATACCCTCTTGGGACCCTAAGTGGTCCTGGGGAGCCTCAGTGCCCCCCAAGAGCCCCTCGGAGATTCCGATCTTCCTCACAGAGTAAGACGGCCCTCCTGACGGCGCTCACTCCCTTCAAGAGGGTAGGGGACCATCGAGCATCCTCTGTGTCCCCGGATTGCCTTAAATTCGGCCCTGAAAACTCTCACGTTATCTTGAGACCCAGGCCCGGATGCGTGCCCAAGAAGTTCCCACTACTCCCTCCGGGGCCAAGTGGTGAACTTGCAGGCGCTCCCCATAGGGGAGGAAGACCCAACCCGATCAGTGTTGTGTCCAGTATGTGCTGGACCGCACGCAGAGCTCTGAAGCTCTGACCAGCTCCATGTCTGTTGGAGAACAGCAGAAGGGGAAGACTGTCTCCAAACAGAGGCTGGCGCACTGGGTCGTGGAAGCCGTTACGACGGCATTCCGATCTCAGAATCTCCCATGTCCATTGGCAGTGAGGGCTCACTCCGCACGGAGTTTTAGCCACCTCCTGGGCACTGGCAGAAGCGCCTCTCTAGCAGACATCTGTAGAGCTGCGGGTTGGGCTACGCCCAAACACCTTCGCAAAGGTTCACAACCTTCGCGTAAACCCGGTATCAGCCCACGTCCTGCGTGGCGATATGTAGGACTGGCATCCGGGGGGGCGTATACCTGCGAAAGCACCATTCCACCCTCTAACAGGTTGGGTCAGTGTGCTATCTATCTTTTCCTTCTTACCCAAAAACATGGCTAAGAAACTGGTACCTCATCAACCTCCCTTCTTACCCAGACACTGGTTAAGAATAGGCATTCCATCCATCACTAAGCAAGCACCCCCTGGGGGTTGGCTGGGCAGAGCAGCCTTCCCCCTTAGGCCGGGATACCATATGAACTATCACAGATAGCTCTAACCGGACCTAGTGCTACCGGACGTCTGTAACACCCCCTCCGTGGGCTGTTCCGTCTGATGTACCCTCATGAGAATGGTTCCCACTCCTGGTAACCCATGAACTTCCCCAGGTGGACTTCCACCTCGCGGTTAACTACCCAGTCCGCACATTCCATGCGTTCTCCTCCAAGGACGAGACCATACCTATATCCACCATATTCCTCCCCACGGGTAGGAGGTGGCCTCTGCAGCGCATTCCTGATTAAGGAAGTGGCGCTTACCCGGTGTAAACCCAAGCCGGACGGCCTCTCGCCTGTAGAGAGCTAAGGCCTCGTCCGTGAAAGGTTACAGGTCAGGGCTGTACCCATCTTTCTCCAAGAAAGCTCTGTATCCCCCGACCACCACACTGGAAGGTTACAGTTTAACGAAAGCTTCGAGCTGACACGCCCAGGCTTGTTACCGTCGCTTCGCTAGAGATTGTGACGTGGTACAGCGTTGTGGCGTTTTCCATAGGCAACCCCATCTGTCTTTCTCGACACAACGTCGAGAGACCGACAGAAAGGGAACGTCTTGGTTACGTATGTAACCTCAGTTCCCTGATGGAGGGAACGAGACGTTGTGTCCCTTATGCCACAAACACGTATCGTATTCTGCTGCAGACGTGAGAGGCTCTCAGGCTCTTCAGAACAAAAGGTAAGTGAATGATGCACGCCGGCTTCCTTTTATACCGGCTATCCGGGGGCGGAGCCCGGCATGCAAATTTCATTCGCCAAATTTCATTGGCCTTTTCTATAGTAGTCAGAGTTGATTGGTTCTCAAGGGCGAACCCCATCTGTCGTTCTCGACACAACGTCTCGTTCCCTCCATCAGGGAACTGAGGTTACATACGTAACCAAGACGTTTCCTTGTGTGGTGATAATGGCAGAGCTTTCGTTCTTTAAGAGTGCCCTGCAGCATTTTCCTTACTTTCATTTTATTCAAACGGTTTTGTACAGTATTTTCGGACGTCACAAACTCACAAACTCACTAATTACCACCCTAACCATAGTGACGGGTAATAATAGATTATGAAAGATTTTTTACGAGCCTGTCAGTCAAAATGTCGGAAAATAAAAAAGTGTAGCGCTACCTCTGGTGTGTACGTTTGAAAATGTGTGTGCTGCAGTCAGACAGAGAGGTGAGTAGCCGTCAGTTAAACAGAGTGGATGTAGCCGCGGATGATGAGAGAAGATGAAAATAATAATTGACAACTTTTACCTGAATAATATTAAGGTAAGATCTGATCCGTCCGAAAATCCGAGCCTTCAAGCCCTGGTCCATTTATCTTGAGATCTTTTAAGTTTAAATTTCAGTTCACTAAAGCACTTTAAGCACCACCACTTTATCAGTAAGTTAACTTTCTTGTAGATTTGTGCTTCAAATAAAGAACTTTATGTTGACCAGATTGTTAGTTTATCATTTACAAGTAAATTTTGCCTACATGGACATTTAAAAAAACATGAAATGGTGAAACCAGTTTAATTCGTTAAATGCGATGCGGTCTAAAATTTGGGTGCACCTTACTTTTGTGCTGGTGCACCTAAGAAAAAAAGTAAGGCGCACCAGTGCAACCAGTGCAAAAAGTTAGTCTAGAGCCCTGGTATTAAAAACTAATTTTGAAACAACCAATAGTCCGGACTATTGACATTCTCGTAAATTCAGATTTGGACCTTTGAAAGTAGACTTTGAGAAGCCCTGCTCTACACAGAAGATGCTCAATTTAAACGAGACATCCTTAAAGAATTAAACAAGACGTCCTTTGTAGGACATACTGGCAGGAATGTAAACGTCTCTGTTACGTCTGTAACCTCAGTTCCCTGATGGAGGGAAGGAGACGTTGTGTCGAGCCGACGGATGGGGTTAGCCCTTGAGAACCTATCAACTCTGACTACTATAGAAGAGGCCAATGATATTTGGCTAATGAAATTTGCATGCCAGTCTCCACCCTGGGTATCTGGTATAAAACTAAGACGGCGTGCAGCATTCATTTACCTAGGTACCTGAGAGCCTCTCACGACTACAGCAGAGGACGATACGTGTTGTGGCATAAGGGACACAACATCTTGTTCCCTCCATCAGGGAACTGAGGTTACAGACGTAACCGAGAGGTTCCCCTTCTGTCGGTCTCTCGAAGTTATGTCGAGCCGACAGATGGGGTTCCTATGGAAAACGCCACAACGCTGTATCGCGTCACAATCCCTAGCAAAGCGACGGTAGCAGGCCTGGGTGTGTCAGCACGAGGCTTTCATAAAACTGTAACCTTCCAGTGTGATGGTCGGGGGGTCCCAGTGCTTTCTTGGAGAAGGGTGGGTATACCCTCACCGGTAACCTTTCACGGACGATGGCCAAAGCTCTCTACTGGCGAGAGGCCATCTGGATCAGGTTTACACCGGGTGAGCGTGACTTCCTTAATTAGGGAGGTGCTGCAGAGGCCACTTCCTACTCAGGGGGAGGAATACAGTGGATATAGATAGAACCATGTGGTTGGGTAAGAAGGGAGGTAGATAGCACACTGACCCAACCTGCTCGAGGGTGGGGAGGTGCTTTCGCAGGCATACGCCCCTTCGGAGGCCAGTCCTACATGTTGCCACGCAGGACGTGGGCTGACACCGGATTTACGCGAAGGTTGTAAAACCTTGCGAAGGTGTTGGGCGTAGCCCAACCCGCAGCTCTACAAATGTCTGCCAGAGAGGCGCCTCTGGCCAGTGCCCAGGAGGTGGCTGTACCCTGTGTGGATTGAGACCGCACTGCCAATGGGGACGAGAGATCTTGTGATCGTTATGCCGCCGTGACGGCATCCACGATCCAGTGCTCCAGTCTCTGTTTGGAGACAGCCATCCCCCTCTGCTGTCCTCCGAAACAGACATAGAGCTGGTCAGAGCTCCTGAAGCTCTGCGTTCGGTCCAATTAGAGGCGCAGTGCTCGAACTGGACACAACATGGATGGAGTTGGGTCTTACTCCCCAATGTGGAGTGCCTGCAAGTTCACCACTTGGTCCCGGAATGGAGTCATGGAAAATTGTGGGCACGTATCCTGGCCTGGGTCTCAGGATAACGTGAGAGTTGCCAGGGCCGAATTCAAGGCAATCCGAGGACACAGAGATTAATTGAAGGTCCCCTACCCTCTTGAAGGAAGCGAGCGCAATCAGGAGGGCCGTCTTACTCGAAAGGTGAGGAAGATCGGTACCTCAGAGGGGCTCGAAGGGGGGACCAGAGAGGCCCGCCAGGACCACATTTAGGTCCCAAGAGGGTATGGAGCGGAGACGAGGCGGATCTGCCTTCTCGCGCCCCTTAGGAACCTAGTGACCAGGTTGTGCTGCCCTCGAGAATTTCCATCAACTGAGTCGTGACGAGTGGCGATAGCGACTACTTACACCTTCAGTGTGGAGGGGGAGATGTTAGTCTCCAGTCTCTCTTGTAAGAAGGACGACACAATCCCGGGCGAGCACCTCCATGGGTTTTCTCGTTGAGAGAGACACAAGGATGAAAATAGGTGCCATTTATAGGCGTATAACCGCCTAGTAGATGGGGCCCTAGCATGGATGATGGTCTCCGCCACAGAGGGGGGTGGCCTACTCAGGATCTCCTCGTCCCGTCTAGAGAACAGACATGGAGATTCCAGAGGTCTTGTCTGGGATGCCAAAATGTGCCCTTCCCCTGAGAAAGCAGGTCCTCCGTCAGGGGAATGGGCCAGGGGGGTGTCGTTGTCAAGAGCATCAGCTCTGAGAACCAAGTGCGGTTGGGCCAATGCGGTGCAACCAATAACACTTGGTGCTCCTCTTTCCTGACCTTGCACAATGTCTGTGCAATGAGGCTCACTGGGGGGAAGGCGTACTTCCGCTTGTCCCTGCTTGAAAACGCGTCGGCTGTATGGTTCAGGTTGCCTGGGATGTGTGTGGCCCGCAGGAAGCGGATTGATGTATGCCACGGCTGAAGTGCTGTCTAGGCGGACCAGCACGTGCTTGTCCTGCACGAGAGGCCATAGCCTCCTCAGTGCAAGTAGCACAGCCCACAACTCTAGGCAATTGATATGCCAGCGCAGGCGGGGGCCCGTCCAACGCCCCGCTACTGCGGGCCTGTTGCACACTGCACCCCAACCCTGCAGGGAGGCATCCGTCATCACCACGACGTGCCTCGTAACCTTCCCAAGAGGGACCCCAGTCCGGAGAAAGGTCATGGAAGACCAGGGGGTTAGAGTGCGTAGGCAGAGGGGCGTTATCACCATGTGCCTGCTGCTGGTGTGCCACGCTCTCCTCGGAACTCGACTATAGGCATTATTGGAGCGGTCTCATGTGCATCAACCCGAGGGGTTTTATCCCCGCAGAGGACGGCATGTGTCCCAGGAGCCTCTGAAACTGTTTCAGGGGGCCTGCTGACTGCCTGAAGTGTTCCAGGCAGTTCAACACCGGCTGGGCGAGTACTGGGGACAGTCGCACCGACATGGTGACAGAGTTGAGTTCCATGCCGAGAAAGAGGATGCTCATCACCGGGGAGAGCTTGCTCTTTTCTCGGTTGACCTGTTGTCCCAATCGATCTAGGTGCCGGAGCACAAGGTCCATCCGCGAGCGTTGGGGAAGAGGCAGTGGGTGCGAGCGGCCCGTTAGCGCTTGGCTGGTGGGTTTGCGCTCGCAGAGGTTCCCATATCACTAACGCTGCTAGCACTGGCAGACATAGGGGCGTTAGCCATCGACGTCACAGCCCAGGTGGCAGACAATGTGGTGGCTGGTTCCTGGAGGTAGACAGCCACCCGTGACCGCAACTTCTGGTTGACCATCTGCCCGCAATGCGGGCAAGATGTGTCTACGAAAGCTGCTCCTCGATGTGGGTGCCGCACCCAAGAGAACAGCAGGACATGCCATGCTGGAGAATGCTCAGTCCTTGAAAGGGCTTTTTTTTAAATTTCTCTAACACCTCTGAAACCGCCGGTACGCCCAGGGGAAGGTCGCTGAAGGTTGGGACGATCCGCTGCTCTATGTCGTACATCCGGCAATGTAGTTGGAGAATTCTTTGAATTCGTGTTCGTAGTCATGAGTGATGGCTCTCAAGAACAAAAGGTAAATTAATTCTGCACGCCGTCTTCCTTTTATACAGGATATCCGGGGGCGGAGACCGGCATGCAAATTTTATTGGCCTCTTCTATAGTAGTCAGAGTTGATAGGTTCTCAAGGTTGAACCCCATCTGTAGGCTCAACACAACGTCGAGAGACCAACAGAAAGGGAACAGGAAGTATCACATTACTATGATGACACATTGTGCTCTCAAACCTGTCAAATTAAATAAAATAATTTATACATGAGGTGAAAAGTTGGTTACTTTCTACGGTAAACCTAAACAGTACCAGAAGAGTTAAACAAATGTTTAATATATTGCCTTACTGTTTTAACTGTTTAAAAATCACTAAATGCTTTTAATCCTATTTACTACATATGTCTATGGGGATAAAAGCGCAGCACAAAATTGTTAACTACCAAATGGAGTATTTGATGGAATGTGCAGCTGTGGCCGATTATTCAAAAAAAAAGATGTTAGGCAACTCAAAGATTTATGGGTTATCTCTTGCGACGAGGAATACACATCATGCATACTCCGAATTTCTTTAAAAGAAAGGTGTGCTACCTGTTTAATGAAACGAAACAGCCTAAAAGGTTTATGTGGCCGGCAAATGCTACCTCCGGAAGACACAGCCTTACAAAATGTGACACAGCTTATGTCCGTCCTTCGGATGAGACGTTAAACTAAGGTCCTGAATCTCTGTTGTCATTAAAGATCCCATGGCATTTCTCGTAACGAGTAGGGGTGTAACCCCGGTGTCCTGGCCAGATTCCCTCCACTGGCCCTTGTCAATCATGGCCTTCAAATATTCCCCACCCTCAGAATTGGCCTCTTTCTCTCTGTACTCTCCACCGATAGCTGGTGTGTGGTGAGCGCAATGGGGCTGTAGTACTGTGGCTGCCGTCGCATCATCCAGATGGATGCTGCACACTGGTGGTGGTTGAGGAGATACCCCCACATGTGATTGTAAAACGCTTTAGGTGTACAGCAATACACAATAAAAGTGCTATATAAATGCTTCATTCATTCATTCATGCTGCCTCCTTTAGGGTCTCAATAAATCCTTTGTTGTTTTTAATCAGATCCATGGGCGTGTGGCGTGTTGGGCATTGGTGTTTTGAGCCTTACTAACCCCCTAACCTAACCGTAACCATCTTAACTAACTATACTAAAAAAAAATACACACAGTTGCGTGATGAAGTCTGACTCTAAACACCAAGGTTTCAGGCCCTGTCTCAATTTGCACACTCTGGTCTTGTGGACCTCCTCTGAGTCCACACTTGGTGACGTCAGGAAGTGCAGCCCTAGAGGCCACTAGGCACGAGTCCACAAGGGTATGTGGGAGGTCAATTGGGGACAGACTTGAGGTCATCATGCCGGGAAGGGCAACCGGTGCTTTCTAATCACTTCTCGACCGATCACACTTATCCCATTGTTGTTATTTGGGAGAATTGGGACAGGAGCTGCCTGTTTTTATGCTTCTGTATTTCCTATGTTGATATGCCACACAAGCATTATGCAATAGAAAGTTATGTTTGTAATGCATTCGTTTGGCATGACGTAAATGCAACTGCTTAGGTATATTTATTTATTAAGAAAGAAAATGCACTGCATTTATTCTTGAATAATTGGCTTAATAGCAATCATGTGAATAAGAAATTAATTTAGAATTTCATGAAAGCATGCATACAAAAATGTATCCGTCATGGTTATACGTATATGTATACGTTCTAGATTAAAGACACATCTTTTCAGCCAAGCTTTCACTTAATGCATAGTTAATGAACAGCAGCTACGCTAATTATCCTCTTTATTCTCTTTCCGCCTCTGCCTCGGGATGCCCATCCCGAGGTAGGAAGAAGTTCCACCATGTCCAGACGACCGACAGATGCCCATCCCCAATTTGAGATCACGCCAGCTACAGCTGCAGACTGACTGACCATCCCAGCTCCATCTAAGGCAATTCCACCACCAGCCAAGAGAAATATGACCATCGGACCATCCCAGCTCAGACCACTACATCCCCAACCAAGAGCAAAGACGTACTATTTGGCTTATTAATGCTGAAGTTACAACATTTGGTATTAAATGCTAAACTTAAATCACATGTCACCAGTTTGAGTGCAGCTATGACACGTCAGAGGGGATCTGGCCCTCCCGGCTGAGCCTGGTTTCTCCCGAGGTTTTTTTTTCTCCATTAATTAATCATTGGAGTTTGGGTTCCTCGCCACAGCAGGGCAGTGTTGGCCTGCTCACCGGGAGACTGCATTCATTCATTTATTTATTTATTTAGAAATTAGCTATTATTTATTAGTATGATCTTACTCGTTGTATGAATACCATGCACTGTGCTGTGTTTTTCTGTTTTTCCTGTTTGCCCCTGTAAAGCTGCTTTGAAACAATACACATTGTGAAAAGCGCTATATAAATAAACTTGAATTGAATTGAATATGTCTGACATCCACGACACTCCTCCCATCCATTCTGTGATTGGGTGTTCGCAAGGACTTTGTGTTGTTAGTTGTGTGGAGTCTGCATCAAGGGCACAATGGGATTGCTGAGGAGCACACTTCAGACGTAAAAATGACAAATGGGACACCATACGTAGTCGTAGACTTGGCGAGTGTAATTCCACAAGACTGCAAGTCCACATGAAGTGTGCCATTTGGGACAGGACCAATGTGAGGCTGCGTCCAAATACCCCCACTTGCGGTCTTGCACTTGACTACTTTCATGACGTATTTTTATGTTTTTGGCCCTAGTGTTCTAGTAGGCGTGAAGATCCCAAGTGAGCATGTAGAATTTCTAACCCGATGGGACACACTTAGCAAGTGCAAACATATGATTAATGGGGTGTTTCTTATTATATGATATAAAGTAGTTTTACAAAATTATAAGTAATATCTGTCATGAATTATGTGACTGTTCTTTTTTTGGCCATGTGGGGTCCTCATTGCTGCTTTTTTGTTTTATGCCTGTCACATGTTCTCATTATTGATTTGTTGGTTTCACCTGAACCTTGTTAAGCTGCCTATATAATACCACTGTCGATTTGAGTTCTTTGCTTAGTCTTGAGTTGACACCGGTGCAGTCCTGTTGACTAGCCACTCTGTGAATTGTCTACAGAGTAGTTTCCCCCTGTGATTTTTGCTTGTTACCGACCTTTTCTTGCCTGTTCCTTGGATTACGAGTTTGCCTCCTGTGTATGGATTTATGGACTTTGACTTTTTCCTGGATTTATTTTGTTTCTTTATTTTTATTTTTGCCTGTTCCTTGTTGGATATTTTTGGATAAGTAAAGCCCTTGAACTGAGTTATTGTCTCTGTCTCTGCATTCTGAATCTAAACACTCCACCTTGTGGCACCGAGGTAGTGCTCCTGCCTGTTACGCAGGAGACCCAGGTTCGATTCCCAATCGGACATGACAATATCTAAGTATATAATCATGTCCAATTTTTGTATAGCTCTTTATTTGTATTGTATCAAAGCAGCTGTACCCAAAAGAAAAATTCATGTTAGCCAAACAGAGAATAAATAAAGATCTAACCTTAAAAAGAAGTAGTATAAGGCAAGGCAAGTTTATTTATATAGCACATTTCATTCACAAGGGGAATTTAAGTGCTTCACATGAAATGATTGACAGAGACAAATAAGACGTATCTTTAAAATGCAAATGATTTAAGATCACAAATACTACTTTAGATTTTAAGAAACAATAAAACAGCAGTAAAATTGATAAAAATGTGAGTCCATCCATCCATTTTCTTCCGCTTTTCCGGGGCCGGGTCACCGGGTCGCTAACCCTAAGCAGGGATGCCCAGACTTCCCTCTCCCTAGACACTTCCTCCAGCTCTTCCGGGGGACACTGTGGCGCTCCCAGGCCAGCCGGGAGACATAGTCCCTCCAGCGTGTCCTAGGTCTTCCCCGGGGACTCCTCCCGGTGGGACATGCCCGGAACACCTTCCCGGGAAGGCGTCCAGGGGGCATCCGGAAAAGATGCCCGACCCACCTCAGCTGGCCCCTCTCGATGTGGAGGAGCAGCGGATCTACTCTGAGCTCCTCCCGAGTGACCGAGCTTCTCACCCTATCTCTAAGGGATCGCCCAGCCACCCTGCGGAGAAAGCTCATTTCGGCCGCCTGTATCCGGGATCTTGTCCTTTCGGTCATGACCCATAGCTCATTCAATTCAAGTTTATTTATATAGCGCTTTTCACAATGTGTATTGTTTCAAAGCAGCTTTACAGGGGCAAACAGGAAAAACAGAAAAGTTAAAACACAGCACAGTGCATGGTATTATACAATGAGTAAGATCATTCTAATAAATAATATCTAATTTCTAAATAAATAAATAAATGAATGAATGCAGTCTCTCGGTGAGCAGGCCAACACTGCCCTGCTGTGGCGAGGAACCCAAACTCCAATGATTGATTAATGGAGAAAAAACCTCGGGAGAAACCAGGCTCAGCCGGGAGGGCCAGATCCCCTCTGACGTGTCATAGCTGCACTCAAACTGGTGACATGTGATTTAAGTTTAGCATTTAATACCAAATATTGTAACTTAAGCGTTAATAAGACAAATAGTCCGTCTTTGCTATTGGTTGGGGATGTAGTGGTCTGAGCTGGGACGGTCCGATGGTCATATTTCTCTTGGCTGGTGGTGGAATTGCCTTAGATGGAGCTGGGATGGTCAGTCAGTCTGCAGCTGTAGCTGGCGTAATCTCAAATTGGGGATGGGCATCTGTCGGTCGTCTGGACATGGTGGACATCCCTAGGCAGAGGCAGAAAGAGAATTAAGAGAATGATTAGCGCAGCTGCTGTTCATTAACTATGCATTAAGTGAAAGCTTGGCTGAAAAGATGTGTTTTTAATCTAGATTTAAATTGGGAGAGTGTGTCTGACCCTCGAATAGTATCAGGAAGGCTATTCCAGAGTTTAGGTGCTACGTATTAGAAAGCTCGTCCCCCTTTGGTGGATTTTGTTATTCTAGGTATTGTCAAAGTCCTAAATTTTGAGATCTTAGAGAGCGTGATGGGTTGTAACGTGATAAAAGCTCGGTAAGTAGGTGCTAAACCGTTCAGGGCTTTGTAAGTAATAAAAGAATTTTAAAATCAATACGATACTTAATGGGTAGCCAGTGAAGCAATGTTAAAACTGGGGTTATGTGATCGTATTTTCTTGGCCTAGTAAGAACTCTGGCAGCAGCATTCTGAACTAACTAAAGTTTGTTTATCGATGATACAGGACAACCACTAAGTAGAGCATTACAATAGTCAAGCCGTGAGGTCACAAATGCATGAATAAGCTTTTCTGCGTCTGCAACACAAACTATTTCGTAATTTGGCAACATTTCTAAGGTGGAAGAAGGCTGTTTTTGTGATATTTGAGATGTGCTTTTTAAATGACAGGTTGGCGTCTAATATAACGCCTAGGTCTTTAACTGTATTTGTTGGAGTAACAGTGCAGCTTTCAATTTGCAGGCTGTAATCGGAGATATTCTGTTTACTTGATTTTGGTGCTATAAGTAATATTTCTGTTTTGCTAGAGTTTAAAAGGAGGAAATTACTAGTCATCCAATGTTTAATGTCCTCGATGCACTCTGCCAGTTTGGATAGCTTAAAGGAATCATCTGGTCTTGATGAGATATATAGCTGAGTATCATCTGCATAACAGTGGAAGCTAATTCCATGTTTTCTAATAATGTTGCCGAGGGGCAGCATGTATATGGAGAAAAGCAAGGGTCCTAAAACCGATCCCTGAGGTAATCCATAATTTACTTGCGTAAGATTTGACGATTTCCCATTTAAATGGACGTATTGATATCTGTCTGTTAAGTAAGATCTGAACCATTGCAGTGCCTGTCCCTGAATACCGATATAATTGTGTAAACGATCTAGTAGTATTTTATGGTCTACAGTAGGGCTGCAACAACGAATCGATTTAATCGATAAAAATCGATTACTAAAAGAGTTGGCAACGAATTTCATTATCGATTCGTTGTGTCGTGCGACACGGAGACGTTTGATTATTAAAAATAACTTTATTTGAGCGCGGAGCGGAGTGAACACACTCGGTCTCTCTCGCGCACTGATGCTAGCAGAGTTCGGCGCCTCATACACAGGGCGGAGCAAAAAAAAAAAAAACGAGGAAAAATACATGACGGAGGCAGAGAAATCCGCGCAACCAAATTCATCCAAGGTGTGGGAGCATTTCACACTAAATAAACAGAAAAAGTGTGTTAACTGCAAAATATGCTAAAGCGACATGGCGGTAGCACCACGGCAATGATCCAGCACCTGAAACGCAAACATGTGGTAGTCTTTGATGAGGAGGAAGGGAGTTCAACAGCAGGTTAAGTCACTACAGAATCCTACTTTTGTTCCGTTTTGAAGTGAAGAGCGTAATGTCCCTGGTGCTGGTGTTTACTCGTTATCCAGCTTGACAAGCATGACAAGTTAGCGTTAGCTGGTTATTAACAGTATAAAGCAGGGCTGGTATAGTTACTTTGCATTGCAAGACTAAAGACAAGTTTTTATTCACTCGCCTTTTATGAACCATTCATTTATCAATCTGTTGTCATGTATAGCTACACTGCAAAAACAGCTTTTCTTACTTAGTAATTTATTTCTCGTTTCCAGTACAAGTATCTAAAAAAAATAGATTACTAGACAAGAAAAATGGCATGGGAAAATTAATATCTCATTAAGATTATTTTTCGTAATCCATTGGCAGATAATTTTGCTTGTTTTAAGCAAACAATCACTTCATTTTGAGGTGTTTTTTTTCAGAAAACAAGACATCATTTCTTATGCTTTTTCATGTGTCTAGTACATGTTTCTTGATTTAAGATTTTTTTGATATTTGGACTGACAACAGGACAAAACTACTTAATTAGAAAAGCAATTTTTGCAGTGTATATTCTGTGGTTTGTCCCATATAGGTTATTATTGACAAATATATTTGTGTGTGTTGTACTCTTTAATTTAATTTTAAAGTTATTTTATAGCACTCGGTCATCTTAAGCTTTGTTAAAATGTGGTGTATAAATTAACCTTGCACTTACTACAATGATGGTAATAATTTAATGAATAAGCTTCAAGTGAACTTGAGAGAGAGTGTGTGTGTGTGTCAGTGTGAGAGTTTGTGAGTGTGTGCGATTGTGAGTGTGTGCGTCTGCGAGTGTCTGTCTGCAGTGTAGTGTAGAGAACAAGTTCTGACATTCAAACAAATCCTGTCAAATTTTCTGATTTGTATTGTTCTTTATTCAGCAGCTCAGGTGGCACTTTATTTAAAAAAAAGTCTATATATTTGGCAGATGTAAAGCATACATGTGTATGTTTTTTGTGTTAGTCCATTTTTATTTTATTATTATTATAACAGCTCAGGGATGTTCAAGGAGCAACGTTTGTGCACTTTCTAAAGATTTTAGTTCTGATTTTGAATAAAGGGTTGGAAATGAATGCTTTTCTTGGTTTATGTTTTATCCGATTCATCGATTAATCGAAAAAATAATTTACAGATTAATCTATTATCAAAATAATCGTTAGTTGCAGCCCTAGTCTACAGTATCGAAAGCAGCACTAAGGTCAAGCAGGACTAAGAGTGAGATGTTACCTTTATCTGAAGCAATAAGGAGGTCATTTGTAATTCTAACGAGCGCAGTTTCAGTGCTATGATGCGGTCTAAAGCCAGACTGAAACTTTCCGTGTATGTCATTATTTTGTAGGAAGGTACACAATTGAGTTGACACTACTTTTTCTAGTATTTTAGACAAGTATGGGAGATTTGAAATCGGTCTATAGCTTCCAAGTTCATTGGGATCTAAGTTTGTTTTTTTGATAAGAGGCTTAATTACAGCAATCTTAAAGGGCCCTGGGACATGTCCTAGATTAATTGACAAGTTGATTGTTACAAATGGGCTCAATTACAGCAGGTAGTAACTCTTTTAATAAAGTAGTCGGAATGGGGTCTAATAAGCATGTCGTCGGTTTGTAATTTTAATTAAATCTTCCCGATTTATAGGAGAAAAACACTCTAGCTTTTCTTTTTGGGTGACGGTTGAAACTAATTCTTCCGACACACTTGGAGGTTTGGTTTTAGCTATGTTGTCTCGTATTATTTCAATTTTCTCAGTAAAAAACTTCATGAATTCATTGCTACCGAGGTGCGGCAGAATACCCAGGTCAGGTGGAGTCTGTTTGTTTGTTAGTTTAGCAATTGTACTAAATAAAAACCTTGGATTGTTTTTGTTATTTTCTATGAGGTTACGGAAGTGCTCGGCTTTTGCTGCTTTTAGTGCCTTTTTGTAACAGCTTGCACTCTCTTTCCATGCAATTTTAAAGACCTCTAATTGGGTTTGTTTCCATTTTCGCTCCAGTTTACGAGTTTCTCTTTTTAGGGCTCGAGTGGTGTTATTATACCATGGTGCTATGATCTTTCCATTAATCCTTTTTGACTTCATAGGTGCGACCGCTTCTAATGCATTAGAGAAAATTGTGCCCATGTTGCTGGTCATGTCATCGAGCGATTCTATATTAGTTGGAAAGGTTATTAGAGGAGTCAGATCTGGCAAGTTCTTTACGAAACTATCTTTAGTAGTTGAGGTGATTGTTCTACCCTGCCGATAACGAGATACACCACTGATTTCTGCAGTGCGCAGTGTACATGTTATAAGATGGTGATCGGAAACATCGTCGCTTTGAGGTATAATATCGATATTGGTTAGATCGGCTCCGTGAGATATAATCAAGTCTAGGGTATGATTAAGGCGATGAGTAGGTCTATTGATGTATTGTGTTACACCACAAGAGTCTAGTAGTTCTTTAAACGCCACTGCTAATGGATTGTTAGCAATATCTACGTGGATATTAAAATCTCCAACAATCAGTACTTTATCGACGTTAACCAATAGATCCGATAAGAAGTCTGCGAATTCTATCAGAAAATTAGTGTAAGGCCCAGTGGGTCTAAACCCAGTAACCAATGTAAGAGAGACCAATGATTTTTTACTTTTGTTTGGAACTGTTATGTTCAACGCAAGCATTTCAAATGATTTAAATGTATGCATTGTTCTCCGAGTAACGGTAAGAAAGTCTCCAAAGATTGTTGCGACACCACCGCCTCGACCAACCGGACGTGGCTCATGAATATAACCGTAGCTTGGTGGAGTAGACTCATTTAGACCGAAGTAATCATTTGGCTTAAGCCAGGTTTCAGTAAGGCAAAGTATATCAAAACTGTTGTCTGTGATCATTTCATTTACAATAACTGCCTTTGGATTTAGTGATCTAATATTAAGTAGCCCAACTACTTAATAACTTAGTAACTTTAGGCGTTGGTTTTGCTCATTAAGAATATTGTCTTTTGGTTTAATCATGATAAGATTTTTTCGCTGACTTTTAAATAAATTATTATTTGGTTGTATTATTCGGGGGACAGACACAGTCTCTATGCATTTGAAAGCAGTAACATTCTTAACAGTAACATTCTTAACAGGTGGGTGAGAGGAACACAGACTATGGTTAAAATTTGTACTTACTAGTCAAATGGTGCGTAGCGTCTTTGAGATGTTGTCAGACAGAATTTCCGCTCCAATGCTGCTGGGGTGCAGCCCGTCGGGGCGGAAGAGCCTTGGTCGCTCCCAGAACAGATCAAAATTATTTACAAAGAGCAGCTTCTGTTCAATACACCATGACATTAACCAATTATTAAGCGTAAATAGTCTAATGAACGTCGGTAAGTAGGAAGCGGCCCTGATACGATGATCATCGCCATGGGCGATGCGTTGCGAACAGTATCGACCAGACTCCTGAAGTCCCTCTTCAGGATCTCCGACTGCCGCATTCTCACATCATTAACCCCCGCGTGCAGGACTACGGCTCCCACTCTTGTATCGTCCTTCAGAATCGCAGTTATCTGCACAGAGTTTTTGAGAACACGGGCGCCAGGAAAACAGTGAGTGCGCACCTTACCTTCATTGAAGGATGCGCGTACGGATGACACCATCGTTGGATTTCATCTCGCAGAGGGCAGCATAGCGATTTCTCGTAGAAATCTTGAAGACCGGTGGCGGCGGTGGGGGAGAGGTCATCGCTCCGGTCCTGGATTTCACCTCTCGCCGTGCATGTGCAAGTGCAGGAGTGAAATTCATTTCGGCTCGTCGTGATGTTGAATCCTGGGATCTGTGCATAAATACACGGAGTAGAAGTGATAGGAGTATTACAACCACGTCGAACACTTACCGCAGCTTTGCGAGCGTCAGCCCGGGATGTTTCCAGCGCCGCTTTACGTTCTCGCAGATGTGTTTGCCTCTCGAGTAGATCGTGGATCTGCTTCTCCAATACTTCCAGTTCTGACTGAAGTGCGAAGAAAGATTCATCATCTGCACTCAAAGGTAACGTTAAACACATATCTGAATCATTAACCATTAGTGGTGTCATAATGAGAACAGTGGGTTAAGCAGTAAAGGCAAATTCAGAAACTAAAGGCTGGGAATGCTAACAGCCTGAGTGCTAATAGTAAATGGTCGTACAAAACAAATTTATCTGTGCGTTATATGACGATATTTGGTATGGGATACACTTAAGGATAGGTTTAACCCTCAGTGAGTTATCAATTTAGAAAATAATTATTAAGAAATAACAGGAATAAACAATATATTTAGAAAAAGTTTGACGGAGCTCTGTCTCAAACCACGCTCTCTCAGCAAACAGGAAGTGAAGAGGTTCAGGTGTGTCATGACCATAGGTGAGAGTAGGAACGTAGATTGACCGGTAAATCGAGAGCTTCGCCTTACGGCTCAGCTCCTTCTTCACCACGACAGACCGGTACAGCGACTGCATTACTGCAGAAGCTGCACCGATCCGTCTGTCAATCTCCCGTTCCATCCTTCTCTCACTCGTGAACAAGACCCCCAGATACTTGAACTCCTCCACTTGAGGCAGGAACTCTCCATCTACCTGAAGTGGGCAAGCCACCCTTTCCGACTGAGAACCATGGCCTCAGATTTGGAGTAGCTGATTCTCATCCCAGCCGCTTCACACTCGGCTGCAAACCGTCCCAGTGCATGCTGAAGGTCCTGGTCTGATGGGGTCAGCATGACGACATCATCCGTAAAGTGCAGAGATGAAATCATGTGGTCCCCAAACCCGATGCCCTCCAGCCCCTGGCTGCGCCTAGAAATTCTGTCCATAAAAATTATGAACAGAACCGGCGACAAAGGGCAGCCCTGCAGGAGTCCAACATACACCAGAAACAAGTCTGACTTACTGCCGGCAATGCGAACCAAACTCCTGCTCCGTTTGTACAGGGACCGGATAGCCCTTAGACAAAGGGTCCCGAATCCCATACTCCCGGAGCACCCTCCACAAGATGCCACGAGGGACACAGTCGAATGCCTTCTCCAAATCCACAAAACACATGTGGATTGGTTGGGCAAACTCCCATGAACCCTCCAGCACCCTGGAGAGGGTATAGAGCTGGTCCAGCGTTCCACGACCGGGACGAATACCACACTGTTCCTCCTGAATCTGTGGTTCTACCATCGGCCGGATTCTCCTCTCCAGTACCCTGGCATAGACTTTCCCGAGGAGGCTGAGAAGTGTGATCCCCGATAGTTGGAGCACACACTCCGTTCCCCCTTCTTAAAAAGAGGGACCACCACCCCGGTCTGCCAGTCCAAGGGCACTGTCCCCGACCGCCACACGGTGCTGCAGAGGCATGTCAGCCAAGACAGCCCCACAACATCCAGAGAATTGAGGTACTCAGGGCGGTTCTCATCCACCCCAGGTGCCCTGCCACCGAGGAGTTTCTTGACCACCTCGGTTACTTCAGCCCGAGTGATGGACGAGTCCGCCTCTGAGCCCTCAGCCTCTGCTTCCTCAATGGAAGACGTGACGGCAGGATTGAGGAGATCCTCGAAGTATTCCTTCCACCGCCCGATGATATCCCTGGTCGAGGTCAACAACTGCCCCCCTCCACTGTAAACAGCATTGGAAGGGCACTGCTTCCCCCTCCTGAGGCGCCGGACGGTTTGCCAGAATCTCTTCGAGGCCGACCGATAGTCCTTCTCCATGGCCTCACCGAACTCCTCCCAGGCCCAAGTTTTTGCCTCCCCAACCACCCGGGCTGCAGTCCGCTTGGCCTGTCGGTACCTGTCAGCTGCCTCGGGAGTCCCACAAGCCAGCCAGGCCCGATAGGACTCCTTCTTCAGCTTGACGGCATCCCTTACTTCCGGTGTCCACCACCAGGTTCGGGGATTGCCGCCTCGACAGGCACACAAAAATGTGAGTGTATATATAAAAAGAATAAGAGCAAAATATAAATAAATTATAAATAGAAGTGCAGTTGATGTAAACCAGTACAGTGCTCAGGTTGTGAATGCACAGCTAAACAAGTGTGTTTTAATCTGGATTTAAAAGTAGCTACTGTTTGTAAACGTCTGATCTGATCTGTGGTGTAATGGCTAAACGCTCACTCGCCCTGTCTTGAGTGAACCCTTATTATCTCTAACTGACTTGATGCTGATGATCTGATAACTAAAGATCTTAAAACATTCACTGGAAAGCTTTCCGCAACATCTTGCGAGACCCAGGCAAAAAGACTTGTGATTCATATCCAGAATGTGATGCATGATGGAATACACCAAGCCCTGAATACCGCTCGAAAGCCTTATTCAAGATAGTGTGGGTTTTGTGTGCATTTGGGTGAGGTTCGGGTAGGCTCAGGTAGACCTGTTTGCCTCCCAGGACACCACGCATTGCCAGCTATGGTACTCTCTGTCCGAGGCCCCCATCGGTACGGATGCTCTAGCACAAAGCTGGCCGCGGGACAAGTGGAAGTAGGCCTTCCCCCCAGAGAGCCTCATTGCACAGACTCTGTGCGAGGTCAGGGAAGAGGAGCATCAAGTGTTAATAGTTGTGCCATACTGGCCCCAACCGGACTTGGTTCTCGGAGCTAATGCTTCTGACAACAACTTCCCTCTGGGCAATGCCCCTTGAGGAAGGATGTGCTTTCTCTGGGGAAAGGCACGTTGTGGCATCCCAGGCCAGACCTCTGGAACCTCCATGTCTGGCCCTTGGACGGGACGAGCAGATCCTGAGTGGCCTACCCCTAGCTGTGATTGAGACCATCACTCAGGCTTGGGCCCCGGCCACTAGGCGCCTATAAACCTATAAGTGGCGCCTCTTCTGGTCCTGGTGTTCTTCTCGAGGAGAAGACCCATGGAGTTGCTCGATCGGGAACATGTTGTCGATTTTACAAGAGAGACTTGAGACTAATTTCTCCCCTTCCCCTTGTTGTGTCCTTCTTGCCACTACCGGGGGCCACCCACTGCAGCAGTCGTGAGAGGCTCTCAGGCTCCTCGGAACTAAAGGTGAATGAATCCAGCACACAGTCTCCATTTTATACACGGATATCCAGGGGCGGAGTCCGGCATGCAAATTTCATTGGCCTTTTCTAAACTAGTTGAACTTGATTGGTTCAAAAGAGCGAACCCCATCTGTCAGTTCAACATAACGTCGAGAGACCGACAGAAAGGGAAATAAAATAAGTACATTGAATAAGTATTCATACCCTTAACTCAGGTGTTTGTTATAGCACATTTACTACATCAGGGAACTGACTACATCAGGGAACTGAGGTAACATCCGTAACCAAGACGTTTTTGACATTAGTGAGCATGGAGTGAAGGTAGGAGAGAGAGAGAGAGAGAGAGAGAGAGAGAGAGAGAGAGAGAGAGAAATTTTACAAATCCAATTGTGTTAACAATTTAAATTTTTTGCACACCATAAAAAACAAAGCCAAAAGATAATTCATTGCATCTAAAATCAATAAGAATTCTAGACTTTACTAGAATTTTTTGACAACAACGTTAAATCTACAACAGAATTATTTTCAGCGTTTTCTTTTTATTAAGGTAAATTGCTCTTTTTGCTTGTTAAAAAAATTAACAATTACCATTCACTACCTCGATTTTGAGTGTATTTAAATCCACAAATAAAAACCTTCATTGAAAAGATTTTACCAAAAAAAAGAAAAAAATATCAAACAACGGTCTCAATCTTGCAAAAAACATAAAAGCATGAAACACCATTTTCAATAACAGCATCAACAGCAATGATTCCATGAAAAATTCTCATTGCAAATCCCCTGTTTTCTTAGGTAATGGTGACTTATAAAGTCCCCTCCATTCTGGTCTTATATTTTCACCTAAATGCAATACATTACGCCAAGGTGTATCTATAGTTTCATTTAGAATGTTCTTATTAAACACTTAAACACAACATTTATTCACAGCTTTCCTGTTGCCTTGTTTCTCCCAATAGCACCAAATTATTACAATTCAGAGAAGAATCATCGCACATTTCAAAATCAGGTGACAAAAACAAGTAGTGAAAATGATCATCACTTTTTGGTTGAATCAGTCCTTTGACAAAGTCTTGTAACAAAATGAGTTCATCTTCGGCAATATCCAATTTCCACTTCCTCAACAACTGAGCTGTTAGACGAGTTGATTTAATCTTTAATGTATTCAGCCAAAGCATCATTGTTGGAAAAGTCCGCTCCTGCTATTTGAATTAGAGTTCCAAGACTAATGACACTAGATCTAAGAAGAATTTCCGTCAGAGCAGGAAAGCAACTTCCTCCCAGTATCTCAAAACGTGAGCCAAAAATAAGTGGTTCTTGTAATGTCCAATATAAAGAAGACATCCTCTCACTTCTAAAAACTTTAGGAAGAGACCATACTTTAAATAAATAACAATAAAAAATGGGTACATTAGAAAGATTCATCACATTAGCATACACAGATATGTCCAAGTTCAACCCTTCAAAATTCCTTAATATTATGAAAGTTATTACAGTTGCCATACTCCAGTTGCCATACTCCAACTATGCGGGATCCAATGCAAATTTTCCCAAATAAATATTTTTTTTAATAAGAGTGGTGGCGGGTCAATACAAGCTAACCAATGCCATACTCTTTGTACTGTAATGTAGAAGCAGCTCAATTATTAATAATTAAAACCCATCCTCTATAAGACATTTTTGAAAGCGCAAACTTCAAGTTTTTCCTTACAATCGTTTTGTTTCCAATAAAAACACCTAACTACTTAAACCCTTCTTTATTCCACTTCAAACCATCTGGCAGAACAGGCAGTCCTTGCAGCCACTTTCCAATTATAACAGTTTCACTTTTAGGGTAGTTGAGTACACAATCATAAAATCATTTAAAAATGTTCGTCACGTTATTCACATCCATTTTGACCATTAATAAACAATACCATCGGCATTAGCTGATGTCTTAAATGCCTGTTCATAA
This sequence comes from Triplophysa bombifrons, assembly GCA_029783895.1. Taxonomy (NCBI): domain Eukaryota; kingdom Metazoa; phylum Chordata; class Actinopteri; order Cypriniformes; family Nemacheilidae; genus Triplophysa; species Triplophysa bombifrons. Next base: position 98,803 of record JAPMJR010000050.1, on the reverse strand, counting down.
TTTGGTACTTTTTACCCATTGAGCTCTCTTATAAATTTTATTAACAGAGGTTCAATAGCCAAACTGTACAACAAACCCGAAAGTGAACATCCTTGTCTAATACCTCTAGAAAATTTTAAAATGAGCACATAAGTCACCATTGACCTTTATGATACTTTCAACATCACAATACAAAACTCTTATTTAATCAATAAAATTCTTACTAAAGCCAAAAGCCTCTAGAACATTCCACGTAGGTGTGCTCCACTCGATCAAAGGCTTTCTCTTGGTTAAGAGAAATTTAACCAAAATCAATGTCAAAAAGCTGACCAATATCCATTATATCTCTAATAAATGAAGTATTATCAAAAATTTGCCCTGACACACAATCAGTCTGATCAGGGTGGATAACTTCCTTCAAGATTTCACTCAGTCTATTTAGTAAAACTTTCGAGAGCATTTCAGAATCACTGCATAGAAGTGACACTGGTCTATCTTTAGAACACAAAGCATGCATATACTTTTTCTGTTAGTTCTTTCTCTCTGGACTGACATTTGTTTTTTAAGGTATATCAATCCACTCTATGTTTGAAAACGAGACATGATCAAAGGCCCTTGTGCCTTTAAATCTAACAGTCAAGCATAATTCCGTTTTTTATTATTCAAGATTCCCAACCAAACTTGATTTTGCAAAATCTCAGTGGACTCTTGGAGTTCCTTAATATCCTCTTCCAATGTAACCATAGAGAGGGTTAAGTCTTTAGTTATGTTGACAGTATAATTTTGACATAATTGTTTAATTTGTGCTTTACCGAAATCCCACCATTATTATTAAATAATAATGCCAAAAGGCACTCCTTGGTTTTACGGAGCTCAACGCTAAAAAACATTGCACCTAATTGTGATCAGAAAAACTAACTGGAACAATAGAGCAATTTCTAAAATAATTAAGGTGATGAAAACTTGTGAAAAACACCATAAAACTTGTCCAGTCTTGCCAAGGATAGTGAATTATTAAATGAATGCACATATGTGTGCATCTTTACTCGCTAATGTAGAAGATTGTACTCCCCAGATCCCTGCGCTCTGCAAATGAACGACGTCTTGTGGTGCCATCCCAAAAAGGGAAAAAAAAAATCTCTCTCACGTACCATGTGAAATTATCTGCCCGCTGCTACAAAATCTGCAGATTCTGTAGCCATCTTTAACTCTTTCACCGCCATTGACAAGTTATCTCGTCATTTAAAAATAACGCTTCCCCACCAAAGACGAGTTATTACGACAATCAGTGTTTATAGTGTTGTACAGCAGGTGGCGCTTTTACACACCTTTGGGATAAAGTACAGAATCCCAGAACGTATATGTTTTAGTGGTTTTTAATGATTGTTCTGATTGTAATCTGGGCGCAATCTTTGACAAAAAACGTTAATTATCTCAGCTGTTTAATCAAAGTGATGCATTTTTTAAGAAATCTACCCACATCTACAGATTGATAAAAAAGAACAAATGAAGATAGAAGAAAACAGTTTTTGTTCAAAAGCAGAGACTCTGTTCTTTCATTTGACATATTGTTTGTCCATATATTCTTTACAAAAAAATTTACATTGAGCCATTTAACTTGGTTGAAAATGTTAAAAAACGCTGGCGTAGGCTGGCAATTTTTTAAAAAAAGGCTGGTGGGGAATGAGCTAAGAATCGTCTGAAGATGCATCTCTTCCGTCAACACCTGACTGATCAGTTCTGACTTCCATTTCTTTTCTCCTCTTTCAAAAAAATAATAAACCTTCTAACTAAGCTCTGTATACTGTGGTAAGCTATATGAGATCAGTCTTTTTTTATTTTACTTGTGCTTTTTGTTGTCCTTATGCTGTCCCAATTGCTTCCACTGTTTACCCCATCTGTAAGTCGCTTTGGATGAAAGCGTCTGCTAAATGAAAATGTGTATTGTCTCGGAGTCATGTAGAAATATTTCCAAATGTCAACCAGGTCATTCGATTCTACTGAATAGGCAAGCCTTCTCCTGGAGGGCATATGAGGTTCTTCATGATTCCTATTTGTTGAAAACTCAATACAATTGAAACCTTCTAATACTAAAAAATCTTCGGTGCTACACTGTAAAAAGTAATAAGTTGAGTTTACTTGGAAAACCTGTGGAAAGTGATTACCTCAGAATTTTCAAGTAAATTCATTCATAATTTCTGAGTTGTAGACGCTACAACAACTTTGTAGAGTTAACTTATATGCAAAAACTACAAGAAAACCTTAGTAATGGCAACTCAGTATAACAAGTTCAGTTGACTTAAATCTTTAAGTTAGGCTTAGTACAGATAACTCAAATAAAACAGTTAATTTAATGTGATTGCTAGTTCACATTACTAGAAAAATGTGTGGAAAGTGATTACCTTAATTTTCTCAAGCAAGTTGTACTCAAAACACTAAGTTCTTAAAACAAAGACAGACAATAGATTGTTGGTACAACAACAGGGTCATTTATTTTTATAAAACAATATTTATTCAACTCCATACTTGAGGCATGACACAATTTCGACAAAAATGCACATACTGTACTCCATTGCAAAATAGATCAGTCTCCCCTTTTCACAAATGTAACTTTTTTATAAAGAGGTATAATGCAAATTTGGAAACAAAAGTAGACTACTCAGAAAATAAACTGTACTTAATTAGTTTACAATGTCAAACAAAAAGATATCTTCTCTTACTTAAAAAAAACCCACTTCACATTAATTAAATTGTCAAGTTTTCTAAAAGAAACAAAGTACATTTTCCAGTACACTTTAAAAAAGAAAGAAAAATCGCTGTCCACTTTTCACAGAGGTAAAATTAAGTACTGAGGAACTTTGGAGACTATAAGTATTTTAGTAAAGAACGCGTTTTTGATCTCTTTATCAAACATCAAAAAACATCTAAAATGTTACTAAAACCAACAACTACACACTGAACATTAAGCATGTTTAACATTAACATTAAAGTGAAAGCTCCCTTACCAAAGCAAATTCTGTCATCATTTACTCTCCCTCTGATTGTTCCAAACCTGTATTAATTTCTGTGTTCTGATGAACATAGAAAGATATTTGGATGAATGTCAGTTACAAAACAAATCTCATCCCCCAATTACTGTCATAGTAGGGAAAATAAACACTATAGGAGTCAATGGGGGATGAGATCTGCTCAGTTTCTGACAATCTTCCAGATATATTATTTTGTGTTTAGCAGAACAAATTAATTTACATAGGTTTGGAACAGTCTGAGGGTGAGTAAATGATAACAGAATTTTAATATGTGGGTGAACTGTCCTTTCAATTAAGTTTTCCAACAGGAAATAGAATACATTTTCAGTTGTGCTGTACCATTTTTGAAACTTAAAATGGTTAATCAAGAACAATGTCAATGCTCTGTCATGGCACATTTACATTACTGCAATAGAAGAGTTTTGAGGGATTGTAATTTAGGCTTTAGAGACTTGTGCCCAAGTGACAAAAGCACCCTCTGGATGAAATCAAAAGTGTTCTTCAGTACTGGGGGATACTCTAAATTCAGAGCATAAATGAGCCCAAAGAGGATGCACATGGCTTGGGGAAGATTTCCCAGGTTATCCATTACAATTTTACCTTCCAAAATAAGGGCAATGGACGCGGCATCAAGGTGCAGTGAGTACGGTATGGATTCACAGTCCTCAGAGATCACTGTCAAAATGCCGATTGAAATGCTGGACAACCCTTCTTCATCATCACTGTCCTAAAAACACCATAACAAAAATAAAGTCAATTAACAATACACATTTCAAAATAACAAATCATTGCTGTTCGACATAAATTAGTTTTTTCCTTTTTGCCGTACATTTAATTACTTTCTTGCCTTCATTTGACTTCTTCCTTTCACATCCGTTATGTCTTTATTCTTCTGTCTTAATTTCAAGCCTCATTCCATCTTTTCAATGGTCCCCTTTTTAAATCGTTTTCCTTGTCTTCATGCCTTATCTACCTTGTTTTATTATTTATTAACAAAACAGACAAAACTACTTACGAAACACGTATTGTAAAAATCAGTGGGGTCCTCTCCGAGGAGGAGTGGGAGGCCATGAAGAACAGCCGTTCGCCTTCCATTGGTGTCAGATTTCTGGAAAATTATTCAAAGTAAAGTTTAATAGCACTAACACAACACCTGCAAAAACAAAGAACTGGGATATGTCTGTGGAGCTTACATTATTGTCAACCTGTTGTAGAATCTTCTTGAGTTTACAGCCAACGTCTCCCCCTTTGGCCTTGAAGATTTCAAGGAAACGTTGAAGGAAACGGTCAAGTTCTTGAAAGAATTCACTTTGCAGGTTTTTGCCAGATATACGGCTAAACTCCGCAAGAACCTAAAAAATTTAAATTAAGCAATCACTTTTAACCGAAATGTGCAAGTTGGGATTAAACATCATACTTAAATTAGGTAAAATTGATAAATTTCTTTAATTTTTTATTCTGTGCATAGAAAAAGTTAAAAACATGACATGAGCCCACAAGACAAGAATATTTACTGACCTGACTCTCCGTAAAGAGTGCTGGCCACCGTTCCACAGTGTCCTTTACAGCTGGTTCCCTCTCTATCAGTTCTTTTCGACGTAATGCGAAAGTAGAATTCATGTTCTGGGCTATCAGCATAGAATTAGGACGTCGTTTCTTCATTTCTTCGACTATCTCCTTCCTTTTGGACTCCATGCTAGTTTCATCTTCACCTTCAGGGAAATTAGGTAGAAAATTGATTTCATACCTTTTTGATTTTTTTATGCTTTTCTGAGGCTGTTGTCCTCTTCTTTTCCCTGCATTTATGGATACATCTAAACATTCAGCGCGTCGCAATTTTGAGCGGTAATTCCCCATTTTCCACCTAAGGCTATCATACCAGCCATTCCACCCCTTACAGGAGCCAGGCAGGGTAAGGCAGGGATGTTTTTTAATCAGAGCAGCAGCAACATCCTCAAAATTTTCCTTATCTGGGTAGGCTTTGAAAATGTAAATAGTCTCCGAGAGCTTCTCAAGGATCTCATGCTTCAACTCTCCAGACACTTGTAGATATTTCTGATCTCGCATGTACTGTAGATTTCCCTGACGTAACCTGTATTCTACGTCAACAGGGAAAGTAGGGATCTCAAAAGGTTCTGGCCATGCACTTCGTTTAACCTGGCTTGAAGGATGATCAGAATCTGTAGAGAGGATTTCAGTATCAGCTGTGCTAGGTGTTGGTGTTGTCACAAGAGAGACAATATTCAGTGTAGGCTTATCTGGCAAGTCAGCAATATCAGTGAGATTCACAAGGGAATTATTGAAGTCAGGATCCTCAAATTGAAGTGAAAACTTGAACGGAAGTCCCAGCTTCTTTTCAAGTTGTTCCAATAGTGAGTCAATTGTCTGTGGTTTCACAGGAAGTGTGATTTTTCTAATGTCATTTTCATTAACAAACACTCTGAGTATCGTCCTTGTCTCCATATTGGGTCTCTCTACAGATAAAAGATACAAGGTTAAAGAACTGAGTTTTTCCAAAGTGTCAGTTCACCCACAAAATACGTTTTATTTACTCTCCTTTGTGTCATTCAAAACCCATTCTCTGAAAAATGCTAAAATGTTTAGAATTAAAAAAAAACAGTAAAATCGAGACAGTTTGCAAAATTTCTCAATTTACTTGTCATCCATTCAGCAGATGATATAATGTTTTAATGTAACATAGGTCCTGCCCCTATGTGTATAGGCTGGCAAAGGAAATGGGTCATTCAGATCTGATCTTTTGGTAACTGACAGCGAGCGCACATGGCTGCACAGTTCAAAAGCACGTAGGTGCTCAATGTACCAACATGTCACATCTCTACATACAAACAGAACATCACTGTTGATGACAAGAATTTTGAAAATCTGTCTGAAATCTGGTAGTCCTGAACAAGTACCAACAGATACAACCATATCTGGATTATACTGGATTCCATCAATGGTCACAGAGAATGCTGAGAGGACAGTGTTCTGTACTGCATATGTCTGTCTCAGGAATTCCTGAATATTCTCAGAGAAAGTTGAAATCAAAGTACCCATTACCTTCTCCGTCTGGATGGATGGCTTGAAAAAGGAGGGGGAGTCAACATAGTAAGCCATCAGTCTTTGATGCCGGATAGCCAGAGTTTGTGTGACATTTTTGAAGTTTTTGGTGCTGCGAATTACCTGTTTGAAGAATTTATGTTTACCTTCAAAGCGCATTGTCCATACATCTCTAAGTGGTCCATACATTCTTATGAGCTGTGGATAGTGCTCAATGTAGTGGTGCTTAGGGCGCAATGTGAAATGAGGAAACACTGTTAAAAGTAAATGTCTGTGTTCTGCGATCTTTGCATTAAGGAAATCAAGAGAATCCTCAGTGAACTTGAATGCCACTGACATTTCCAAAATATCTTTCAGAAGCAACAGAATTTCCCATGTTTTATCATTTTCAGGGATGTCAAAGCCAATCAGGAGGGGCAGAAGTCTAATTAGTGCCCAGTTTTCGTGGGCGTTACCACCAATGCTACCTCTAGAGGCAAATGTGGCTGGGATGACCTGAGGCTGATCAACTTTGTCTGAGAATTTGTAAGGAAACTCCTTGATAGCATGATTCAGAGATTCAAGAGAGATTAATTTTCTCAAGACCAAATCATTAATGCACAAGGACATCTCAACGGGGATGATACCTTCCATAAGATCGTGCATTACGTCAGGTGGAAAACCACCAACTGTGTGAAAGTGTTCCAATCTTTCGCTTAAAACACAGCCATCTTTCACACCATACTGCTTTACCAAACGTGCATCATTCAACACTGCAGCCACTTGCCTGTCATGCTCCTGCTTGGATCTTGGTTCGAATGCTCCCAGATGGACCCCCTTCTCTTGGATTTCACTTCTCTTGGCAAGGCAGAACCGACATGGATGCTCAACAGTAAAACTCTCCTGTAAACCAGCCAAAGAATGAGCACCTAGATTATCAGATGACACAAAAAGCACAGTTCCTTTCACACAGTCTCCTAACTGTTCAATGTACACACCATGCTTTTCAAGGGTTTCAAGGTCTTGAACAAGAGGGCGCAAGACATCTTTATAACCATGTTGTTTCAATGTACTAGCTCTGCATAAAATTGCTAACTGTATTGAATGAAGGATGAACGATCCTTTGAGGGAATATTGGCTATAACCCAATACAGAGCAAACAATTTGTGTTTTTTTCGTGAGGTCCCAAGGGGATTGGCAACCTCAAATTCGTCAACGTAAAGACCAAGGGCAATCCTTAATGTCTCGGTGTTGAAAAAGTCTTTTTCTTGATAGTGAATTCCATCTCTGTAAGTGTTAAATTCATTAACTGAGCGGTCATTATAAAGGACCTTATTTAGAATATCAGTCCTGTTTAAAAGTTTTTGCAACATTTGCAGAACAGGTACATAAGAAAATGATTGGGAATCAAGACTGTACTCAATTGGCATGACAACCGGAAATTCACTCAGAAAATATGATGCTCTTCTGCTTGCTGTGGAAAGAGGCTCGCCAGCTTTGGTCAGTGTCAAAATTGGGTTATTGTCCTTTACAGCATTGACTATTTTTCACACTAATGAATCACAGTCACGTACTCCATGTTTAAGGAGAATTTGCTGAATAGCATGATAAACTAGGGGCTCTGACAGCAGTAAAATTTGAGTCATTTGTTGCATTATTTCCTGTGTAGCTAAATCAGAAACATGTAAAATAGCCTGCATTTTGAGAAAGAGTGAGGCAAGATTATGCTCTAGTTGATGCTGCAAATCATCAAGATTTTCATTCTCTGCATCATTTTCCTCAAACCGTTCATCTACCAAATCAGGGCACAAAGGCTCTTCTGGTTGCACATTATCTACACTGGGCGTAACATGCAAAAGAATGTCAGACTTCAACTGCCTCTGATCAGGTGTTCTATGCTCTCTACATTTATGGACATTAAATGTAGAGTAGACATTGCTCTGAAAAGTGCAGTTTTTATAGGGACACTGCACCATTTCATGATTTTTGAGATGATGCCTTAAATGAGACACAAACATTGTTTCTGTGCAGGGCTCCTCAAAACTGCACATTAGGCAGTGAAATATCAAAGGGGTCTCATCACATGGACGTGCTTGGCTACCATACACCTGATGTGAATGATTTTTCGTTAAATGCACCATCAGTGAATTAAATGATTTAAATGAGCACAGACAATCTGTGTGGAGACATGGAATAAGAGTAGTTCTAGTGTAGCCTCCATGTTTTAATCTGTAATGTTTCAACAGCTGAGCCCTCTTTTCACAAGAAAACAAGCAGAATTTACACTTCCACTCCATGAGTTTTAGTCTTCCGAAGTAATGCGTAATTTAATGGCTTATTAATGGAAAAATCGTAAATCGTGAATCACACTGTTCTTTTACACGTGAACGACACGTGCACGACACGTGTAAAGTAAGCTTTGCGGTTTTTACATAATAATAATGGTGAAACACAAACTAACGACAGAAAAAAATAGCTTACAAACTTTACTGAATTTTTTTGGGGGTAAAAAACAGACGTTTTAAACCTAGCTAGTTAGGCACTGGTCATAAATGGCGGTAAGAGAGTAACCTGCCTGACAGAAAACTACTGAAACGTTAACGTTAGATTTCTTGTTCATATATCCGCGTAATAAAGGTGACTTAATACAATGGCGACTGCACACACGATTAAAATATAAGACTTATAAGTAGGTCAAAAGCTTACCGATTTGTTCTGACGGATCCAAAACACGATGTGAAGTTCTTCGTCTCTGTCTTCTTCAATTGGCTAACTGTGCTGCGGAGAATGCACTTTCGCTATTGCGCATGCGCACACGAATAGACTCCGCCAACAAAAATTTGTTTAGGTCAATTATAAAACTATACAACACATATTATAATTGCAGAAACACCATAAACAATTTGAAATTGAACTTTGATGTAATAAAGGATTGATTGATTATGATGGGCTTAAAAAAGCATATCATTTGGTTGTTAAGATTTTTGGTTTGTTAAGCATTGTTTTCACTATTAAATGTATTACTTTTATGTGTGCATGTGTGTGTGCGTGCGTGTGTGCGTGCGTGTGTGTGGAGAGAGAGAGAGAAATTAATCAAGTGTATTTAATATAACCTTTGTCACCATGATATTTGCAAAGTGAGACCTTTAGTACAACTCACTCGATGCTCTAAGGTACAGTGTACTTAAATTGTTTAGTTTAACTATTGCATTCACCTAAAAGTTCACACAACACAGCATAATCAAGTAAAACCAACAAATTTGTCAAAATCAGTTAAGGAAACTAGGCTTCCTGAGTAGATTCAGTTATTACTTTTTACAGTGTACAATCATTCTCATCCTAACATAAAAATCATCCTAACTGGTCATTCTTTCAATTGCATTAGTAGGAGCATATACACACAACAAACAGAAGAATTGATCTTTAAACTGGGCTCTTATCTTTAAAATCCTCCCTTTTATATGGGATTCCTTTTGTGCCAATAAATATGAACGCGAAATAAGAAAAACCAAACAAAAATAAACAACACGAAAGAAGAAATACACTTTGAAAACGAAAACAATGAACTCCAATTGCAAACTTTTAACATACTTTCAAACAAACTGCATTCATCATCAAATTTTTTCTAAATATCCTTTTCGAAAATCATTCTTTATGAATACGATGCCCGAGATTTCGTTTGCGCTTCATTATTTTTCGTTTACACTGCAAAAAGTTACGTTCGGACTTCTGGCACAAACCTCTCAGGTGGGCGGGAGTTAACAGTGCTTTACTCTCATTGGCTAGTCAGATTTTGATCGACAGGTCCGTGACCTGGAAGTTGAAGAAGTCTCCGCGGCATCGCGCAACTTTAGAAAGCGATCTGGAGGTGGACGGTGAAGTTACTTGTCATTAGTTACCTTTGTTATTAAACGGTTTTTTTTGCTACAGTTTGGATTGAAATGTACGGAGCCCGGCCTGTACGTCACACGTCGGAGAAAAAAAAACAAGACCTGCTAATCCGTGGCCACAGTTTTGTAATTCGTTTCCAAGGTTTAAATATCCGTACGCACAGATTTTTAAACGGTTCCCACAGTTTGCAAATATGTGCTCTCGGATTGATAAACTGTACCCACGAGTATACAATCCGTCCCCTCCGTTTTTTAAATCTGTACCCACAAATTCATAATCTGTACCCACAAATTCATAATCTGTACCCACGCTTTCGCAATCCGGGCGCACGGTTTTGCAAACTGTACTCACGGATTTGTGGCCCCTCCCTCATTTTGGAAACCTGGCGCCTAAAGAAAGGAACAGAACACGCAACATTGTGTGTTTAACAATATTTTACAAAATTGAGAATTTCCTTAATTTTCTTATAAATGAGTTGGATGACGTGACTGTCAGCTTTTCGAGGGGAGAAGGTAAACCCCAGTAAAATACGAGCAATGTACCAGGTTATGTCGTAAAACATTTACATTTATTCTCGATAAAAAGTAGAATCATGGATTTAATTAAAATGTTGCATGAAGCATACAGCCCTTATTTCACTACTGTTTAGAACATGGTTACCGTAGTAAAATCCATGGGTTTGCCAATAATCAATACCCAGAAACAGGTGATTACCTTTATTACAAAAAACTATAAGCTTCGCAAGGGAGCAGGTTACCAGTGAGGAAACATACAGAAAGATCATGTTTTTGTCTCGATACATAAGAGAATTCAAACGGAACATTTACATAATTTAAGTATTTTTGATGCTTTGAAAGCGACGGACATTGCATTATATTATACATATGTTTCTGACTTTGTGCAATATACTGGATCGAACCAATCGCCATGTTCTTACCACTGAGGCACAGGAAATCTTATTAAAGCATAAAAATACTTTTGTGCCAGACAATATGATTAACATGAAAATATCCCTAACGAAGGACAGCATGAATCGAAGTGAAATTATGTTGGTCCTAAAATAAAAAAAAACATGTAGATCGTTTCAAACTTATGTGACCTCCTTCTGCAGAACACAAATATATTTTGAAGAATGTTGATAACCAGAATACATTGCCCTTATTGTATAATAATAATAATAATTAGAATTATTAATATGATTATTATTAGTTTTAGTTGTAATAGTAGCCTTCAATGTAATGGACACCACACATTTCTCAAAATATATATATTTTTGTTCAACAGAAATTAAATGACATGAGGGTCTGTATTCCTGTTATACAGAAAACGTTTCAGATTATTTTGGGACATATAAAACATCAGATGAATGACTTCTGTCATATATCCCTAAATTTGGAGACTGCTTTTGCCACAGATGAAGCTCCTCTTTCCAGCAAGTGGGTCAGCATCTCCACGTATCGCTGGATATCCCTAATTGTGCTGTTTTTGTGTTGTCAATAAATCCAAATAGTCCATTTCTACACAGGATTTTTTTAGTGTCTTTAGACTAATAGTTATCCTGTGTTTGACACTTAAAATATAAAGGATCTCTTTATAATGTAGACTCAAGTCAAAGTAATATTGAATTAAATCAAATCAATCCATACCATATGATAAGGAATAAACAATCTGCACTCAAAAGTTTTAACACATGAGGGTAAACAGAGAGAGAGAAAGACAGAGTTACTAGACAGTATTCTGTACAATGTATTTAAACACTGATTCCTTTTAACCATTTACATAATTGACCGCATTTGGGGAAAATAACAGCACTACTTGTTAAGAATGTAAATGAATAGTAGATGTTTCTAAAAATGTAAGGTTATGCAAAAAGACTAGCCGGGCTCCGTACATTTCAATCCAAACTGTAGCAAAAAAAACCGTTTAATAACAAAGGTAACTAATGACAAGTAACTTCACCGTCCACCTCCAGATCGCTTTCTAAAGTTGCGCGATGCCGCGGAGACTTCTTCCACTTCCGGGTCACGGACCTGTCGATCAAAATCTGACTAGCCAATGAGAGTAAAGCACTGTTAACTCCCGCCCACGCAAGAGGTTTGTGCCAGAAGTCCGAACGTAACTTTTTGCGGTGTAAACGAAAAATAATGAAGCGCAAACGAAATCTCGGGCATCGTATTCATAAACAATGATTTTCGAAAAGAATAATTAGAAAACATTTGATGATGAATGCAGTTTGTTTGAAAGTATGTTAAAAGTTTGCAATTGGAGTTCATTGTTTTCGTTTTCAAAGTGTATTTCTTCTTTCGTGTTGTTTATTTTTGTTTGGTTTTTCTTATTTCGCGTTCGTATTTATTGGCACAAAAGGAATCCCATACTTTTACACTCTCCTCAGTTTGATATGAAACTTGAATCATATGCTTAGAAAATTAAATAATTTCCCCACTTAGAGAAGTATGATGGCTTAGAATAGGAAGCCCATCATATTCTCTAGCCCAATCTGCTACATTAGTAGCATCACTATCTGTTTCTTGTGCAAATAAAATGTATATTTTTTTATCTTCATTAACTCATAAAGAGCAAACCTTTTCTTCCAGGCCCTTGCACCGTTTACATTGAGAGTTAACCTTAGTAACAAACTTTGTCAGCACGTAACCTCTTTTGTTATTAAAGTGACCTTTACTCTTGAAAATGTATCTTTATTTCCTTTAAAAGCGAATGTGTTCTATAATGTCGTTGGATTATCAGCATATCCCCCATATGGAATAAATACCACTGCCTGCAAACAGAGCTGGGTTTCTCCAATGTTAACCCTGGATTAAGTTATAAACATTCACGTGCAGGCCTACATGTTGGTGGGCAACATTCACATACATTGGGGATATTTTGTCACAAATCAAGAAATGTCTCTGCAGTAGACTTTTCATAATGTCAGCCTTTTTAAAGTTATTTTAAATGTGGCAGCCGCAGCAAGTGCGAGCTCATAGACAAGCCCCTCTTAGGCCCCTAGACCGCGTGGTCTGTCAAAACAATGTTACAGTACTCTCTTCAAGGAATACTCTTACGCAAAACAGGTTTAGGTAAAAGTTTGCCAGAGTTTATTGGTGGCATTCACACAAATACTACACATGAGGATGGTCCCCAAATTACCTCAGCAGAGATGAGATTCTACAATGCATCCACAGCACAGCAAATCAAATTAAAGAAACCAAAAATATACACGCAAACACAGTATGACAATCACAGAAGAAACCCTGATGAGATACTCTGTACATACAAATAATTAAGGTCTCATCTCTGCCTACAGCGTTTTACCTTCCGTCCTCGCGGCAGCCATGCAGTGGGAAAGGCTCAACATAAAACAAACAAACAAACCAAGTCACGCCTGGGCCTCCTCTCTAGGGCAAGACACCCTCCCGTATCAGCAAAAGAAACCAAAAGAAACCCTTGACCAAAATTAAGAAATAAACAAGAGCAACGGTTAGGCCTTGCCGAGCCAAAGTAGCCGTTGCCATACTGCAAATGAAAACACCACATCTTTATCATAATTACATTAAAAACCCTCATCCCACATTCCCCAATTAAACAACCCTGCCTATGTGCACCCTCGCACATGGTCACTACCAACAAACTCCTCAGATTCCGGCATGAACATCTGTCCACTTCGGAAGTCACACGCTATAATACACAACCATTAAAACCTTCTCGTCCATATTAAAACCAACAACCTAATCAATTTAATAAACAGGCGAATTACCTTTCCAATATTAGCTTCCGGGGGTTTCACAGGACACGTACTATGCACCGCAACATCAACATGCGAGTTGGTGTGTCACCTTCATTCCTGCCGGCCAGAAACATACACCTTTCCCAACTCTTTCCTACCGGGCACCTTTATTCTCCTAGCCACACCCCTTGTCTTCGGCACCTCCCTCGGTCGTACGCGCTAAATTCCACCCCCTCGAAATTCATCGGCGACCCGACGATGAAACACCTTATTAATCTTCTACCTCCTTTGTCTCCCCAGTTGATCGGGGCAACCGATAGGGATTAGAATGTTTACCGGCTGTACTCCTAGCAGATCTACGGGGACCCTGCCCTATTTGTGTGGCATCTTCCATCCCCTCAAACTCTCTCTCTTCTTCAAGATTGCTTACAGGCGGGTCTGGAGATCTAATCTCATCCCATGAATCAACCTGCCACATTTGCCCAGGGTGAAACTCTACTTCCTCAACATCACTACATCCCTCCATTTCTACCTGGGCCTCTTTATCGGCCAAAGGGTGCCCTCCTACCCCCACCATTGTCCTCGGTACACCTCTGAGTTCTGCTCTGTGTACCTGTCGTATTGGACCTTCTTGGCCCACGGGGATAATGGAGTATGGGGCACCCCCTTCCCTCGGCTCCCGCACCACCTTAAACAGCATGGCGTCCCATCGGTCCTGAATCTTATTACGGCCCTTAATAGAATGATAACGGGTATAGACCAACTCTCCCTCTCCTATACCGGTGTCATTGATCTTGGGCACATAATTCTGATCTCGTAACTGCCTCCTTGACTTCAACTGTTCCCTAACATGCCTATAGGCGTCTTCCAATATTTCCTGGTGCTCCCTTACCCAATCTTCCACCCCACCGTCTCCCTCTTCAGTTTCATCTCCAAATAGAAAATCTACAGGTAGACGCGGCTCCCTGCCGAACATTAGGTAATAAGGGGTCCTACCAGTTGACTGATGGACTGTGGTGTTATAGGCATAAACCAATTGCACGAGATACCGCGGCCAGCATCTCTTCTGCTCGGGGGGTAAAGTGCGTAACAAATCATGCAGGGTACGGTTAAACCGCTCACACTGGCCATTACCTTGTGGATGGTAAGGTGTTGTGCGACTCTTCTGAATGTTATAGATTTTACAAAGCTGCCATATTAAACTGCTCTCAAAATTTCTGCCTTGATCGTAACTAGGGGGACCAAACAGATTGAACCAGTGCTTCACTAACACATCCGCCACCGTGCTAGCCCGCTGGTCTTTGGTCGGGATGGCTTGGGTATACTTGGAAGAGACATCTGTTTGGACCAGTACGTTCTCTCGGCCATCGGATGCTGGCTCCAACACAGTAAAGTCTATTGCTACCACCTCATGGGACCTATTCGCCTGGATGCTCCCCAAAAAGGGCTTAACCTTAGGCTGCACAGCTTTAGCCAAGATACACATACCACATTCCTGACACCACTTCTCCACATCCCTTGTCATACCTGGCCAATAGCAGCGTCCCTGCACCAGCTGCAGAGTTCGCTCCACCCCTTGATGCCCATGCTTACCTTGGAGGCTACGCGGTGTTTCTTCCTGCAACAATTCGGTAAAACTAACTGATAAACCCCCTTTCCTCCATCTGGAGGGTGAAGACCACGATACATCACTGTATTTTCCTCCCTCAGGTGCTCCCACTGCCAAAGGAGTTCCTTTGTCCCTACCCCAAACACTTCTCGCTCCTTTGGGCTGGGGAACCGCCCCTCCCTCAAATCACTAGATCTTTTTCCTGCAGCCTACCCAACTACATTTCCGAGCACCCTGGGAAAATCGAAACTTCCGCCTGTACACCCAGGTATAGCTCATCCACTGTATCCCCTGACATCTCAGCCAACTGTGGTTCACTATACTGATGAGACAGTGTGTCAGCGTTGCCATTTCGGGACCCTGGACGGTACTTTAGAGTCAAATCAAATGCAGCTAGCTGGGCAGCCCACCACTGTTCTACTGCTCCCAATTTCGCTGTGTTCAAATACCGCAAGGGATTATTATCTGTGTACACAACACAGGGTGACCCTAGCAGATATTCCCTAAATTTCTCAGAGACTGCCCACTTAAGGGCCAGGAACTCTAACTTCATTGAGCTGTAGTTCTGCATGTTTCTCTCTGACGGCCTAAGGCCCCTACTAGCAAACGCAACCGGCCGTAGCTGACCATGTTCCTGCGACAGTACTCCACCTAACCTCGAGTGACTGGCATCCACCTCGAGCACAAACGGCTTCTGGAAATCAGCGTAAGCTAAAACCGGAGCTGAAATCAAAGCTTGTTTCAGCTGATCAAATGAAGTATCACATGCTGCACTCCAACATGAGTCAATAGGCTTCTTTGGGGTCTTTCCCCTCTTTCTTGCCACGCTTAACTGTGCCACTACCTGATGTAATGGTGCTGCCATCTTTGCAAACCCAGCAATAAATCTGTGATAGTAACTGGCAAAACCAAGGAAGGAACGCAGCTCTGCCAAATCACTTGGAGTTTTCCAGTCCCTTACCGCTGCAACCTTATCGGGGTCTGTCGCCCCCCCCCTCTGTCGAGACCACATGGCCGAGGTACTTCACCCGTGTCTGGAAAAAGTTACACTTAGACAGTTTTGCTTTCAAGCCCTGTCCCTGCAACCACCAAAAAACTTCCTCCAACCTCACCAAGTGTTGTTGTACAGAGGATGAAAAAACAATTAAATCATCCAGGTACAATAACACTGATTGGTGCCGACAGTCTCCAAACATACGCTCCATAAGGCGCTGGAAAGTACCCGGCGCATTACATAGCCCAAATGGCATTCTATTAAATTCGAATAGTCCAAACGGGGTGCAAAAAGCTGTTTTAGCACGGTCTTTCTCAGCCACTTCCACCTGACTATAACCACTGGCTAAGTCCAGAGTGGAGAACCATTTTGCTCCAGTGAGGCCATCCAAAGACTCTTCAATCCGGGGCAATGGAAATGCATCTTTCCTCGTCTTTGCATTCAACTGTCTATAGTCCACACACATTCTCAGGCCTCCATCCTTCTTTTGCACTAACACAATAGGAGATGAATATGGGCTACTACTCTCCCTGATGATTTGACTATCCAGCAGCTGTTTAATATCCCTTCCTATCCCTTCCTGTCAGACCCTTCCTATCAGAGCATGCTACGCAAGTCCTAGTACAGGCTCTGGTCCTGTCCAGACTGGACTACTGCAATGCGCTACTTGGTGGACTTCCAGCTTGCACAACCAAACCTCTACAGATGATCCAGAATGCTGCGGCAAGAGTTATCTTTAATGAACCGAAGAGAGCACATGTCACTCCTCTATTCATTAAGCTACATTGGCTCCCTATAGTTGCTCGAATCAAATTTAAGACTCTGCTCCTGGCCTACAAGAACACCACTGGTTCGGCACCACCTTATCTTCACTCGCTACTCCAGACATACGTACCCGCCAGATGCCTAAGCTCTGCAAATGAACGGCGTCTTGTGGTACCATCCCAAAAAGGTAAAAAATCTCTCTCGCGCACCTTCTCCGGATCTGTTCCACCTATGTGGAACGATCTACCTGCTGCTACAAGATCTGCAGATTCTGTAGCCATCTTTAAGAAATGTCTGAAAACACATCTCTTCCGTCTACATCTGACTGATCTGTTCTGACTCTTTTCTTCTCTACTCTTTAAAAAAAAAAAAAAAAAAAAAAATGAATGAATGGTTCTGTATACTGTGTTAGGTTATATGAGACCCAATCCTCTTTTTTGATTGCACTTATGCTTTTATTGTACTTATGCTGTCCCAATTGCTTCCATTGCCTACCCCACATGTAAGTCGCTTTGGATAAAAGCGTCTGCTAAATGACTAAATGTAAATGTAAATGTAATATGAGCTCTTACCACCTCATACTGTGAGGGGTGAATCCGCCGATAGGGCTGGCGCACCGGAGTCTCGTCTAAAAGGGGAATTTCGTGTGTTATTAGGTTAGTGCAACCAACATCAAAGTCGTTCTTTGTGAACACTGTGCAGTACTTGGTCAGCAGTGCCCTAGCCTGCAACCGTTCAGACTCACTTAAAGTGCGGGGAGGATCCTCAGTGCAGGTGGCAGCGGGGGCTTTAACATTTGTCCCCGTCACATGCCCTAAGGTCCCTTCGCAGGGGCATGTTGATTTTCTGGTGGAGTCGTTGGATTTCGAGGAAGGCGGGTTGCCAGAGGGCTTACTGGTATCGTCAGCATTTATTTCTTCAGAAAATGGAGTTGCATATATACCTGTGACTAATGTTAGCCATTTGGATGTGTGGTTAACGCCACGGAGGGTGGTGGAACGGGTGCGGGTAGCCAATGTAGTGGCCGAACAGGCTTTACAGAATGAGTCTCTAATGCCATCTAAGAACAGGGAGAACACAAGTGTTGCAATGTCTCAGCAAGTTGAAGTGGTGGAGGGAGGTTGGAATCTTCCTTCTTTTAACGGGTTAACCTTATAGGCTTCGGGTGAGTTCAAGATCGTTTCTTCAACCTGGCAATGCCTCAAAGCTCTTCTCCATCCTGAGGACAACTCTTGTACAACTGGAATGTCAAAGAGGCTAGTGCCATGTTGCTGAAACAACCCCTGATAAAATCCCTTAATAACATTCATTCCTAGTACCCCTGGGGTTCCTAGTTTCTTACACTGCATCTGTGGGTCTTTAGGATCTTTCACTACCAGTACGCCCATAGCTGGCATACAATTATCCAAAATCATGACATCTAATTCCAAATAGCCCAAATAAGGTAACTCTAACCCACAAGTTACTAATACTCCGACTGCTTTATAGGCTTCTGTTCATAAAACCCCTTAATCTGAGCCTCATTGGAAAAATATGGGGTGTCTTTTGGCTTTGGTTTAACATACTGTCCCTCAAATTGTGTTATCCATTGAGCTGCTTCCCTACGTACATCACGAATTGTCCAATTAGGATTTAACCGAACTAGATCTCTTAGTCTCACACCCAATGTAGGATCCCTCCCCCCATCACAAAATTGGTCACGAAGATCTTTTTGAGACTTAGCCTCAGCCAATTCGTTTGACTTCACAATTTGATCACTCAAAGTCATTAAAGCATGGGAATAATCGAATAAAGATTCTCCCTCCCGTTGTTTACGATTAAAAAAACGACATTGCAGGGAAATGTGAGAATGTGAACACCCATAAATTTCTCTTAACACTCGAAATATACTTTCCACACATTCCTTTTCCACCTTTGGAAGATATTTAACCTCTAGTCTAGCAGCACCCTCTAAATGATTATACACCCATAACGCTTTCTCCTTAATCGTAGTTTTAGTTTGACCAAGAATTTCAACAAGTTCAATCCATTCCTCAATGGTAACAGCATCTGTCCCATTCAGAACCCCTGAGAACTTTGGTACCTTCTCAGCCTGTTGAATCAACAACACTTGTTGCCCTCTGTCCATTACATGTGAATCAGCATTGTCCATATTTCCACTTGAAGTCCCCGGGGAGACTGATGCATCAAATTCCTGTCCTTGCTGCTCGAGGTCCATAGCGCAACCTGCAATCTTTTCCCACGATGCGGTCACAAAGTTTTATCCTCAGTACACCACAGCCTATTGTTGCTCTTGTTATCCCGAAAAAAAAAAAAATCCCACTACACTTAATTTTATGCCACCAACAAAGAACAGCCGACTACGCCAAAATGTTACAGTACTCTCTTCAAGGAATAATCTTGCGCAAAACAGGTTCAGGTAAAAGTTTGCCAGAGTTTATTGGTGGCATTCACACAAATACTACACATGAGGACGGTCCCCAAATTACCTCAGCAGAGATGAGATTCTACAATGCATCCACAGCACAGCAAAATCAAATTAAAGAAACCAAAAATATACACGCAAACACAGCATGACAATCACAGAAGAAACCCTGATGAGATACTCTGTACATACAAATAATTAAGGTCTCATCTCTGCCTACAGCGTTTTACCTTTCGTCCTCGCGGCAGCCATGCAGTGGGAAAGGCTCAACATAAAACAAACAAACAAACCAAGTCACGCCTGGGCCTCCTCTCTAGGGCAAGACACCCTCCCGTATCAGGCGGACTAGAAGTGCGTCATCAAACCAAAAGAAACCCTTAACCAAAAATAAGAAATAAACAAGAGCAACGGTTAGGCCTTGCCGAGCCAAAGTAGCCGTTGCCGTACTGCAAATGAAAACAACACATCTTTATTATAATTACATTAAAAACCCTCATCCCGCATTCCCCAATTAAACAACCCTTCCTACTCGTCTCAATATTCCAATGAGACCCGCCTATGTGCACCCTCGCACATGGTCACTACCAACAAACTCTTCAGATTCCGGCATGAACATCTGTCTTCGGAAGTCACACGCTATAATACACAACCATTAAAACCTTCTCGTCCATATTAAAACCAACAACCTAATCAATTATAATAAACAGGCGAATTACCTTTCCAATATTCGCTTCCGGGTGTTTCACAGGACACGCACTATGCACCGCAACATCAACATGCGAGTCGGTGTGTCACCTTCATTCCTGCCGGCCAGAAACATACACCTCTCTCAACTCGTTCCTACCGGGCACCTTTATACTCCTAGCCACACCCCTTGTCTTCGGCAGCTCCCTCGGTCGTACACGCTACAATTAAAAATGAAACTGTTGATCCAGTTTACCAAATGAAAGCATGTTGTGAAATATATGTATTAAACAGGACGTGATGATATCTTTAGTCACTAGAACCGCGGGTTACATAAACATTGTAGAAACATAGTTGATTTATTTATTTCTTTGACGCATCATGCTGCTTATCATTCGGTTCAGAAACTACCTTTTTACCATTAGAACGTAAAATTGATCATAATATTAAATCGACCAAGCAACTTGAGGTTAGTGTGGTGCGAGAAAAGAAATTTATAATTTTAGGTTTCTTTCTATGTGAATATTTTTCACATCATCACCCAAAATATCAGAAATGGTCTAATTGTTTTGTAGCTCAACTTCTGACAAGTTAAACATCTTATTTGGGATACATTTTAAAACTGCTATGTGCCGAAATAAATCAGTTCTCAAATGACTTGGAATTCACATGAAGAAACATTTAAAAGGGGATTTCTAGCGGAGTTTAAGCTTAGAAAATATATGTATGATATAATTTATATCAGGTTTAATTAATGTTCGGAAATATGTTGTGTACGTGTGATTTTGCCAGCGATTTTAGAACTGAATGTTGCCAGGGTATATTATCCAATTATCTGAACCCTGCACTTTAAATGCCTTTTAATATTCAGCTCTCTGTTACTGCTCACTCAACCTCCATTAACCACCACCTCCTACTGCACGAAGAAATCACCCTATAACACTTCAGCCAAAACTCAAAAGAGGTGTCTATTGAGAAGATGTATATTTAAAAATAGATTGAAATGTAAACAGGGATTTTACCTTAATTACTTTATAAAGTGTGTTGATCAAGAAGATATGAAAACATTTAATTGTTTATCATTTATCGAGAGGTCATTAAAGTGTTTAAATATGTAGAATGTAATATTAAATTAATTGAATATGTTACGTAGATTAGTAGCATTAAGATTATAAAGTGCATATTTTGGAAGAGACGTTTTGTTTGGAGTTAAGTTTCTTCTCAGTGTTACGGCGTCTTACGTTAATTTGTCACCCTGCAGGTAAGACATTAATTCTAAACTCTGCTCTTTCAAAAAGCGAGTCATTCACACCTCTCCTAGTTCCCATCCATCATCAACTGAGAAGTGGAATCTATTTTTAAAAGCCTGTACCGTACTAACATGGAGAGAATTAAAACATTTCAGTGCTTGTCATTTAAACGCAGGTCAATACACTATTTCGTCACACTTTTATTTAATAACGCTGAAACTGTCATGGCAAGATTCCTTGTTTTATATGGAGAGAGGCATTTTTGTCCCAATTTGCATTCCATATGCCCTCATCCGGTCTCGTCTCTATTCTCACCCTCTCGTTCCTCGTTTAGCTCTCCATCGGTGTTTCATCCTGACGTCCCCTGATAATTATCCTTTGTTAGTCTCCCTAAAAAACGTTCTCATGTCTATGGTCCTGGCTCATTCGTTTTGCCTTACCTTGTCTTACCAGTCATATTCCTGATTCCATGCCTAGTGAAAAAATACCTTGATATGTTTGGATTGTACCTTTTTGATGCCTTTTTCCCTTGTCCTGTGTACGTCGTGTTAGTTTAGTTACATCCTGTCTCTATTGTTTTTGCCCCCTTGTGAGAAGACTTTGTTTTTGCATTTTGTCTTTGTTCGTTTTCCCCATTGTGGGTTTTTGTTTGCATTTATTAAAAGTCGTGCTTGTTACCCGGTACCGC
Source organism: Triplophysa bombifrons (assembly GCA_029783895.1). Taxonomy (NCBI): domain Eukaryota; kingdom Metazoa; phylum Chordata; class Actinopteri; order Cypriniformes; family Nemacheilidae; genus Triplophysa; species Triplophysa bombifrons. The sequence continues at coordinate 76,726 of JAPMJR010000050.1, read as the reverse complement.
TGCATACATCTGGGTTCTTCCCCTGCGATTCACGACAGAAATATAAACTATATATTATAATATAAACTGCATATTTTGGACGATATGATGATTTTTCGTTCACGTCTTCACATGGCCTCTGTTCTAGTTCATTAATAATAATTTTGTTACATTTTCGCCTTGTGCAGTTTACCTTCTGTGGTGATAGTGATTGTGTGTCACATTAGGCCTCGCGTATTGGCTGGAAGACTTTCCTGTAGCTCAGTGGTAAGAGCATTGCGTTAACAACGCAAGATTGTGGGTTCGATCCCAGGGGATTGCAAATACATATGTAAAATGTATAGGATAAAGCAATGTAAGTCGCTTTGGATAAAAGCGTCTGCCAAATGCCTAAATGTAAATGTAAATGTTAGTGTGTAGGCCTTCTGTTGTTGCTTTGTATCAGTCATTTCTGGTTAAACTGCTTGTCACACGATTTACACCATCTCTGAGTGAGCCTCATACCGCCAATCGTTTCACTCCGGCTTAGAAGATGGAGACGATAACGAGGAGGCTATGGTCTCATAGGCATATTGATATAGTTGGTGGAAACTGACCACTTCTGTGTGATCCATTTAAGTGTAAAATGATCACTCATGGTAATCTGTGTAAATGAGCTTAAAATCTAAAACAATTGTACATTACACTTTGAAAACGAATAATACATAAAAGGTTCTTCTGCGCGTTCAAAATGTTTTGTTTTACTTGGTGATATGTTAAATGAAGACTGTTTAATGTTATTATAAAATGTAATATTGCACTTCATTGCGTTTGCGCTGTGGTGGAAATACGATTATCCTTAAATAAAGATACATTTATTATAAAGCTTACCTTCAAATAGGGACATATTAAACTGTGGTAATGGAACTTTTTAAAACAAACAAACGATTCAGTTTGTTCATATAAGGACAGAAAAGACAGTGCATGATTCTTTTTTATTATAATACTGTTCTTATAACTATCAGGCATATGCAGTCGCTTTAGACTGTCAGAAATGTGTTAATGTGGCGCCTCCTGTCATGTGTGAATGAATTATCACATTGAATTTCACTGTTTTAAAGTACAAGTGGTCAAGTACTAAAGGCGCAAATTCTCCCTTTGCGCCTCCTGGTGGATATTTTGCGAACTTGTTTCACATGCAAATGTTTTTTAACTGCAGCCCTTCTCCAACGGCGGCACTCAACGCGGCAGTAGAGAGCATTCTGGTTGACTACCTTATGTACATTAATAATTGTTTGCCTTTTTTAGGAAGCTTTTGGACGTTCTCATTGCTATGTTTTAATATTTGTTTTTTTTTGTTAATCAGAGAATCGGACAGAGTGTAATGGCAGGAAGAAGCTTTTCAGACACTTTACTGTTGGTTCATATGACAGCTTTGATCCATTCAGGTAAGAGTTTATCTATACTTCAGAAAGCCTCTGAGAATAATCTCTTTTACACCTTCAAATATAAATTGATACTATCGTTTTTCCTTTTAATTGCTCAAGCCTTATAAAAGTTATTATAAAACAGTTTATAAAACATATTTTATAAAATAAATTGTTGAAGTCTGACTTTGATAAATAACATGTTAAAAAATTTTCCCATTATCCCTTATATAAATAGCTGTAAAAATTAAGAGACCACTCCAAAATCTCATTTCAAATGATAATTTGTAGATGTATTGTGGTCATTTCAGTCCCGTGTTTGTTGAATTTAAAAATCCTACCTCAGGAGTGACAAAGTCATCCAACAGCAATGTGAAAGACTGACAACATGACAAAACACATGAAAACTGTGAGAAAATCAAGGTTTTCATAGAAAAAAATCTGTTTTGAAGTTTTCCTAAATACATGTATAAATATGACTGATATTGCTTAAAAGTGAATCTGAACTTGTTTTCTTTGCAGTATTTGATTTCTTAAAAATACAGAGCATCTTGACCTGTTTCTCCAGTTTTCATTTTCTGCAAATTAATGCAATTAAAAACAATATTTTTATTTAATATTTCGGAGAAATATTGTTAGTATTTTACAAAGTAAATTAATTAAATAATTAGTACATTTTGAAATGAGATAAACGGTCTCTGAAATGGTATCTTAATTTTTACGGTGGCTATATATGGGTCATTCTGTGTCAATTTAACCAGAGGTCCCCAGCTTAAATTTGACTTTTTTTAAAAAGCAAGACCTAAATCTGAAGTGATGAAGGCCAAAATATTAAAAGCCATTGGTGTATATTTACTGAGTAATCCAGTACTTTCTAGACGCAATAAAAATGATAATTTTCACCTTACATTTGGAGCCATATAACAAGGGGTGAAAATGACACAGGAAACATGCCAGCAACATTATTTTATTCAGTAGATCTATTTCTAAAATCTGTTGTCTTTGGAAATCCTTATTTCATTTTAAACCAATGGTGACAGTTAAAAAATCTGGAAAGTGTATTTCATGTTCTTTTTACAAAATGTTTATGTCTGCAACTCCAGAAGAGATTAGATTTACACTAATATCCTTTTAGATTCTTGTGAATTAACTGCATTTTTTTGGGATCTAGATTTATAAGGCAATATGTACTTAAGTCACAGAGATAAGGGGATCTGATTCACTTAATAAGACTAGTTGTTACAATCCCACTATTCCATCACAGTTGCATTGCCCAATAGGACATTTCCCACTTCTTATACAGGGGGAAGCAGTCAAGAATATGAATAGAGGAAAGGAGGTCTGATGTTTCACTGGTTCGTCGGGTAGGCATCATCTGTGTTTCCTTGCCAAGATCAGAGAGACACTGCAGTGGGCAGAAGCAGTGGGCAGCTATCACTGGAGCTCAAAGGCACCACAGTCGTAACCTTGAAAATTGAACCAGCAACCTTCTGGCCACGAGTCCGACTCTCTAAACATTAGGCCACAACAACAGGAAACCGTTAATGCGCGCTCAGTGCCCCAGTACCCGTATGGCATACCATTACAACACTTACCAAAATCAATGCAACCATACACTATAACCTGTTGGTTAAGGCTGTTATAGCCTCATTGGCTCCATTAATGCAAGCTCAGTGCCCCCGGTCCCGTATGGCATAACAATACAACACACAACACCATTTTATTACAAGGTCAATTGGCAGCCCATATTGCATCCTTCCATTTTAACCACAGCAAGCGGCTGCTTCTATCAGTTACAGTGGCAATATCTTTGACTACTGTCAGATGGGCCTGCCATCTGCTCCCCACTTAAGCAGCCTTGTAGTGGAATTGGAAACAAAGCCCCTGCAGCCCACTTCCACCGGGAACATTTGCACTGTCCATCCCCGATCTTTAGCCTCCGCTGCCAAGTTGGCCTACCGCTGATTCTTTCTTTCAAATGCTTCATTAATGGCCTCTTCCCAAGGTACAGTCTACTCAACTATGAGGACTCTCCTACTGGAGCTGGAACATAGAACCATGCCGGGTCGCAGGTTGGTCGCTGCGATTTCCAAGGGGAGTGGTTTAAATCATCTCGCATTTCCAAATCCCTGGCTATACTCATGCAGACCTGAATCTGGGGTTAAGGGGTTGGCCCGCGGTTTCTGCCCCTCCCGAATAAAGGGTTGCCTTTTTAGGGAGTTAGCCTTGGCGTCTTTTGAGGTATGGGATTTGTTGCCACTCTCTTGGTCTCTACCGCTGCAGCCAAGCACTCTAGTACTTGATTGTGGCATCATGTGTACCTCCCCTGTGTCAAGCTCTTCTTACAACCCACAAGAATATATTTAAGGTTTGCTGGAGCTGCACATAGTTGGCAAGCTGGATCCTGTCCACACCAAACATGCAGATTTGATGGTGAAGGCAGCACATCATATGTAGCTCTTATGATAAAACTTAGCCTGTTAGTTTCCATACTCCACAGCTAACTCCGAGTGATTTGTGCCGTTCAATGCCTTCCCACCTCATCCAATGGCCTTGCTGGGCTTGAGAGACCGCTCTGGCGCATCTACTTGCTTTCTCTTGACCCTGAATCTCATCCACTACCAGGTGATGCAGTTCCTTTGGTGTCGCTTTTCGCCACGTGGGTGTGGTTGATGCCAAACCAAGTCCCCCTCTGCCATGTTGCACTTGTCCCAAGGTGTCCTTATGTCTGAGGGCAGCCTTTGCATCTCTTACCGCTGTGGTTGGGTTCCATTTCCTTCCTGTCGCTACTGTTGGAGCATCATCTCTTACACAGTGATCACAGGATTCTTTGAGCATCATCTCTAACCTTATTTTTGTGCATTTATATTCCTCCACAAGGCTCGAAATGGGAAGAAAGAGAGCTCCATTCCGGTGCAGCTCTATGTTACTAAGGCACTGTGAGTTCATAAATTGAAATTGGCCACATCAGATGTGGCAACAAGCCAAATTGGAAGCAGCAAAGCTTCAGCTTCCCAGGAAGAGCTGTATTATTTATTTTTTTGTCCACTGGCTGTCTTGAGTTGTTTCACCTGTTCGGCGTATTTAAGGTCTGCGGTGTACCAACGTCCAATGATTTTGATGGGCTTTTCCGTGACCATTGGTATGGGCTCACCCTTTATACCGGATCTGTCACTGGTAAGCCTGCCCTTGACAACAGAATTGCTGTGGGATTTGCCTGGTACTATCCTGTGTTGTAATACAAAATTGGAGATCCTGAAAATATGCCTCAATCAGCTTTGTTACCTGATCTGGAATGTGGAAGAAGTCAAAGGCTGTCCACAGCAGCTCATGTGGCACTGATCCAAAGGCATTGGCAAGATCTAGAAAAAACACATGCAGGTCTTTCTTCTCCTTTTTGGCTATTTGCGACTGGTACCAGATGATGTTATCATGTCCTGAACTTCTGCACTGAAGTGTCAATGAAGTTGTTTCTCTTCAGAAATCCTGAGAGTCTATTGGCCACAACGCTGAAGAAAATCTTACCTTCCAAATTCAATAGGCTAAGTTGGGGAAACTGGTCAATAGTTGAGGAGTTTTTCTCCTTGGAAATTAGTATGCCTTATGCCCTTCTCCGGACCTTTGGTATCACCTGCCTTTTCAAATGCCACAGCCATTAATCTCCAAAGGTACCTCAACACCCCAGGGGCTTTGTTGAAGAGCCTGAATGGTATACCGTTGGGTCCAGGAGCTGAAGCTGATCTTGCCCGTTTTACAGCACACTCAACTTTGCTCCATTTAGGGGGCTTTGTGTCCATCTGGTGTTCTGGTAGCTGAATTGGTGGCATGTCCTATGGAATGAAGACTGGCTCATGCTTCTGAATGTAGGAATACATTTTCCGTAGGTGTTCCTTAATATCCGCTATAGGTACTTTAAGGGTCCCAGTTTTCTCCTTGCTAAAGATGCTACTGACGAACTTGTAATGGTCTTTGTAGAAAGTGGTCCTGGTTTTCTCCTTCTTCGTATGTTGCTATCTCAAACTCTCTGCTCTTTGCAACGAGGCCAAGTGACTTTTAATATCGCCTTGTAGTGCCTCTTGGCCCTTTCTTATCTCTCCTATGGCCTTCTTCTACTGTTTCCTCGGGCTCCTCCTTTCTCTAAGTCTCTCAATTTTTTTTGTCTACTGGACTTAGGTCGGCCTGACGTCTCCTTCTGTAATCTTGTGTTCTTGCTTCTCACTCCAAATCACTCCACCCAATAGGTGTAGATTATCCCCCCATCTTCTCCAGTTTTCTTTCGACATATCCTTTTTGACGTGCTAAAAGCTGGACGAGATACAAGTCAATGGTTGCTCATTCTTTTTTGCAGGATTGAGACCAAATTATCTGACGTCATCTTCCATCCATTTTCTTTTCTACTGCTTGCTTGGGTAGTCGCTGGGTTGCTGACTGCTGGTAAGTTTATACCTGGTTGGGCTTTGTCTGGTGTTCTGATACCCTGTGGGCTGTGGTGCTTGTCCCGCCAATGGGCTTCACCTGACTTATTTGCCCTACCTCTTGTGAAGTATTGGTCAATGCGAGGCCCCTCACTAAGCTCTAAATAAGGCTTCGTGAGTAAACTGGGATGTTCTTAATTATGGTGCGGGCACCGATTATGTGAGGAATTGATCCATTTGATCGGGGGCCTAAACATGCTTGAAAACTCATGAAAGTTTGTATATGTGTCAGAGGTGGCAAAAATTTACATCTGATACTGACTTCGCAATGAAGTTTGGCAAAATGGCTCCAAAGCGCCACCTACAAATTTTCAATAAAGCAGCCCTCACGTGCTGTTTCATATACAGTAATTGTATGACATTTACAGGCTCATTTAAAATTTCAACAGCTAATAATTAAACAATACCGTTGGGGCAAATTTTAAATACACATGCATTAAGAGTCCTACCACACTGCCCTAAAACTCTAAGACTAGCCAACCAGCTTAGCAAGGCTTGCCAAGTTTCCAGCCTGGCCAAGCCGATGTTAACTCTTTCACTGCCATTGACGAGTTATCTTGTCATTTAAAAAAAAAACGCTTCCCAGCCAAAGACGAGTTTTCACGGCAATCAGTGTTTGTACTGTTGTACAGCATGTGGCGCTGTTACACACCTTTGGGAAAAAGTACAGAATCCCAGAACCTAGAACGTATATGTTTTAGCGGTTTTTAATGATTGTTCTGAGTGTAATCTGGGTGGAATCTTTGACAAAAAGTTAATTATCTCAGCTGTTTAATCAAAGTGATGCATTTTTGAAGAAATCTGCACACATCTACGGAGTGTTAAAAAATGAACACATGAAGATATACGGATTCTTTTGTTTAAAAACTGAGACTCTGTTCTTTCATTTGAAATATTGTTTGTCCATATATTCTTTACAGAAATTTACTATGAGCCATTAAAGTTGGGTAAAAATGTTAAAAAACGCTGGAGTAGGCAGGCAACTTTTTTTTAAAAAGGCTGGCGGTGAATGAGTTAAGTAGGTTTTGCCAGAGTAAAGCTGAGGGATCTTTTTCCAGTTTTCTTAAGGGGAACATCAAATTAAAGTTTCACTTTTTTCTTACATTTTACTTCTCTTTTACTACTTAAGCGTTGGCTATGCATATAGAGAAACGTCTGTATTTAATAGGCAATTTTTTGCCCGGTCGAACAATAAATAATAATTATAGTGACAATAGTGGCAGTAGCTGGTTTCATTGTGACTTTGGACGATCACTATGACTCAATATCCATGACCTTTAACCTCACTACAGAAGATGATGATGGATTGAACAACATGTCATTTCATCCACAGTGACTGTGTGACAGAGCAGAAAACTGTGATTCTACACAAGAAAGAGAATGAAGGCTTCGGGTTTGTGCTGCGAGGAGCCAAAGGTAAGATTTTACTTTCTTCAAACATCCCTAACTTTTGGTGGGTGAGTAAATGCAGGGCCAGTATTGCCGATATTGATACCGATACCATTACTTTTACAAGCATGCACTTGAATTTACATTTATTTTCCTGTGGATGAAATGTCATGATTTATCAGATGAATGCATCATTCATTTGCTAAATCTGAATACATTTTCATGACCACTAAAGTATTTTTTTATTTTTGCTCTTTGTGCCTATTGGCTAATTAATCATGTAGATGTTAAAACACGGCACATAATTTAAACCAAATAAATATATTTATTTAGGGATTTACACCTGTAATAGAATTTGCAAGCATGAACTTTGCACCATATTATAACTGGAAAATAGTAACAATAACAGATTAACATAATAGAAAACCGATTTACAACAAAGCAATTTCTCTCTATCACATTACTACTTCTCTAGCTTTAAAAAAAAGTCTAGCTTTGTGAAGAAAAAAGCTTTTAAAACAGCTTTTCCGTATTTGTTCAGTGTTATGTTTAGACACAATAATATAACAAATTACATTTCCCTTTTATTACATTTTTAAGTGAATTTATAAACAAAGTGCACACAGAAATAAAGTAAATAAAGTGTTTAAATAATAAAGTACTTTTCATCTTTGGCTTTTTACCCCCAAAGGCCCAGTGCCATACAATGCAGTTTGCAGTGTTTTTATTATTTTCGTTGGCTGCAGCTGTGTCTGCGTGCTTGTGCTTGGTGCTGCTGAGTCACATGATAGTGGACTACAAAACACAGCAGGGCAGGGAGGAGCAACTTGTGCTAAACTAGGTGTATTTGAAATAAATAGTTCTTTATTATACAATTATTAGCTACATTAGTAAATAAATAAAATCTGTAGTTAAAACACATTAGTATCAATGTTTATGTTAGGATCGATCCTTTTCAATACAACCTCAGCATCGGACGTATCAATATTTCAGGATCGATCCTCCCACCCCTATTCCTAACATCCACAAGTGAACATGTCATCTTAAAGGGATGGTTCAACCAAAAAGGAAAATCCTGTCATCATTTACTCACCCTCAAGTTCCAAATCTGTATATATTTCTTTGTTTTGATGAACACAGAGAAAGATATTTGGAAGAACGCTTGTAACCAAACAGTTATTGGACCCAATTGACCACCATACTAGAAAAAATACTTTATTAATTTTTTGTTCTGTTGAACACAAAAGAAGATATTTTGAAGAGTGTAGGAAAGCAAACAGTTCTGGGGCACTTTTGACTACCAATGTCAATTTTCCTAGTATGGTAGTCAATGGGGTCCAATAACTACTAGAGAGTGAGTAATTCCTGACAGAACTATGTCTTTAAAGGGGTGCTTTCATGAAAAACAGACTTTTCCATGTTTAAATGCTAAAATCAGGTCTCTTGTGCATCTGCCAACTCAGAAAACATGCAAAATGACAAATCATTAACTTTTTTTATGTGAGCCTATCTCTGCAAGCCCTTGAGAAAACGAGTGCTTCAAAAATTGCTCTCTTACTGACGTAGGCAGCCGTTCTTATTATAATATTTCCGCCACTTGTTCTGAACGTGTCCACCCAACACGCCGCAGCCATTTTTGTTTTTGCATGTGTAAAGTTCCAACACCATGGCAAAAGTAGCAAAGCTTACAAACTTTTCTGTTGTTGGCTGCACAGACTAACACAGAACAATGTTCTCAACTTCACGGGAGTGTGATTTATTTAGTTTTCAAAGGAAATCATCCACACTGAACGAGTCAAAACTGCAAAAAAAAACATTGTAAGTACCAGTATTTTTTAAGTAAGACCCCAGCTCAACTCACTCAACTCAACTTTATTTATATAGCGCTTTTTACAATTTTCATTGTTACAAAGCAGCTGTACATGAGACACAATAGATTACAAGGAGAACAACTAAAGGCATATACCTGTAAAAACAAGAAAAAGGTGGAAAACAACAAAAGACAGACATACAAATGCTCCACACACACAATATGCATACATACTTACACACATTGACATAGACGCACACACACAAACACACTCACACACACACACACACAAACACACTCGCACAAAAGGACAGTGAAAGGACACATTTGAGATAAAGGAGAGAGAGAACCACAGGTCAAATATTAAACGGACTATAAATTCTTATATATTAATTATTTCTAATTTCTGAATTCTAAAGCAGCCCCCCCGGCCAGGCAGATAGTGCAAAACAATATGCAAACGCTGGCGAGGAACCCAAAACTCTAATCGAGAAAAAAAAAACCTCAGGGGAGCCCAGGCCCGACCGGGGGATTCCAGTTCCCCTCTGGCAAAAGCTGCTGCCTCTGCACAGGCACAACAGTGCTTGCACAACAAGGCTAAATAAAAATAAAAAAATAAGCTTAATAAGGTAAATGGTAGATTTAAGATTATCATTAACAATCTAATAGCATTTGAAATGTATTAGGAAAATCAAAGTTGCCACGTCCTTTATCCAGCTCTATCCTCTTAGCTCTTGTCAGGTCACCGCTTCCCATCCTCAGCTCTGGCATCAGGTCTGGGCATGAACTGCCTCCTGCGGTAACCTTGGAACAAAGAGACAAGACTGGCTGAGAGTAGAGTACTGTTCTGCACTCTTTGATGCAACAAGTACATCATTTGTTGTTGGATGTGTTCCTGGTTCCGGTTGATCTAAATAATGCAGCCTATTAATATTATGGAAGTGTAGTGTATGCAAGATTAAAAAGATGCGTCTTTAGTCTAGACTTAAACTGACAGAGTGTGTCTGCCTCCCGGACATTGCAGGGAAGAATATTCCACAGTTTAGGCGCTAGATAAGAAAAGGATCTACCTCCTGCACTTGATTTTGAAATTCTAGGTATTACCAACTGACAGGACTCCTGAGAGCGTAATGCACGTGGAGGTCTGTAATACAATAGAAGTTCATTTAAATACTGCGGCGCTAGACCATGCAGGGCTTTATAGGTAATAAGCAAGATCTTAAAGTTAATGCAATGTTTTATAGGTAACCAGTGCAAGGTTGAAAGAACCGGGGTTATATGCTCATACTTTTTAGTACGTGTAAGAACTCGAGCTGCCGCGTTTTGAACCAGTTGCAGTTTTTGTAATAGGCCTGCAGGGCAACCACCTAGAAGTGCATTATAGTAATCTAGTCTTGATGTCATGAATGCATGAATTAATTTCTCAGCATCTGACATCGACAGCATATGACGTAGTTTAGATATATTCTTAAGATGGAAAAATGCAATTTTACAGGTGTTGGCGACATGGCTTTCAAATGACAGAGTACTATCGAATACAACGCCAAGATTCTTAGCTGACGACGAGGATTTTATGGAGCATCCGTCAATCGTTAAGCAGTATTCTTGGTGGTTACGTATAGCGGTTTTCGGTCCCGTAAGTAACACTTCTGTTTTGTCCGAGTTTAATAGTAAAAAATTGTTACTCATCCAGTTTTTTAAGTCAACTATGCAATCCTTTATTCGATCGAACTGCTGGGTTTCGTGAGGCTTCGAGGAAATATAAAGTTGAGAATCATCAGCATAACAGTGAAAGCTAATTACGTGTCGCTTTATTATATCTCCTAGAGGTAGCATGTATAATGCGAAGAGCAGAGGCCCCAAGACTGAACCCTGTGGTACACCGTACTGGACTTGCGATTTGCGGGACACCTCATTGTTTATTGCTACAAATTGAAAACGGTCGGATAAATAAGACTTGAACCATTTCAATGCTATTCTGTTAATGCCGACGTAATTTTCGAGTCTATGTGGAAGTATGCTATGGTCAATGGTGTCAAATGCAGTACTAAGGTCTAGCAGCACCAATAACGAAATACAGCCACGGTCAGACGCTAAGAGCAGATCATTTGTAACTCTAATCAAAGCAGTCTCTGTACTGTGACATGCTCGAAATCCAGGGAATTCTTCATTAATGTCATTCCTTTGGAGGAAGGAGCATAATTGAGTTGAAACTACTTTTTCCAGAATTTTAGATATAAAAGGTAAATTCGATATAGGCCTGTAATTCCCTAGTTCTTTAGGGTCGAGTTTGGGTTTTTTGACAAGGGGCCTTATAACAGCCACCTTAAATGCTTTAGGCACATGTCCTAGTGTCAGAGATGAGTTAATAATACTAAGAAGAGGATCTATAATTTCTGGTAGCATTTCTTTCAGTAGTTTTGTAGGTATAGGGTCTAGCATGCATGTTGTTGATTTAGATGATCTAATGATTTTAGACAGTTCATTGTGATCTACAGTAGAAAATAATTGCAATTTCTCCTTAGGGGTGCTGTAGTTAGTTTGTTCAGCGGGTTTCACTTCAGGTTGCATTGTTATAATTTTTTTCTCTTATATCTTGGATTTTACTAGTGAAGTAGTTCATAAATTCTTCACTGTTATGCTGATAATCAGAATCTGACGTCGCTGACGACTTATTTTTTGTTAATTTAGCCACGGTGTTAAATAAAAACCTAGGGTTGTGATGGTTTTCCTCTATTAGTGATGAAAAGTAGGCGGATCTAGACATTTTTATGGCATCCCTGTATTTTCGAGTACTATCCTTCCATGCTATACGAAATACCTCTAAATTAGTTTTCTTAAAGTTGCGCTTCATTTTCCGTGACGCTTTCTTTAGAGTCTGAGTGTGTTCATTATACCACGGTGTTGGGCTGCCATTTTTAATTTTCTTTAAATGCAGAGGAGCAACTATGTTTAATATTTCCGAGAAGGTAGTGTTAAAATTTTCAATAGTAATGTCAAAATCGTCAACGTTTTTACTCATGCTAGATATTTTAGACAAGTCAGGCAGATTATCGAGAAACGCATCTTTGGTAGTTGAGGTAATCGTTCTACCATATTTGTAACAAGGAGTTTGATTTGCAGCCGTAGGCCAGTGAAGCAAACATAATATCAGATAATGATCCGAAATGTCTTCACTCTGCTGAACGATTTTAACATCGTCCACATTTATACCATAAGATAGTATTAAATCTAAAGTATGACTACGAAGGTGAGTGGGTCCTGACACATGTTGACTAACGCCCATGGAGTTAAGAGTGTCTTTGAAAGCCATGCCCAAGGCATCTGTATCATTGTCTACATGGATGTTAAAGTCACCAACGACAAGGACTCTATCTGCAGCCAGTACTAGTTCGGATAAGAACCCACCAAAATCTTTAATAAAATCTGTGTGGTGCCCTGGAGGCCTATATACAATAGCTAGAATAAATTTTAAAAATGTTTTATCCTTAGTAATAGGTGTTGATACGTGAAGTACCATGACTTCAAAGGAATTGTATTTAAAATTAGACTTCTGAGAGATGATAAAAGTATTATTGTAAAGTGCAGCGACACCTCCCCCTCTACCTTTTAGACGATGCTCATGTTTATAGTAATAATCTTGGGGAACGGATTCATTTAGAGTAATATAATCATCTGGCTTTAGCCATGTTTCTGTCAAACAGAGCAGGTCTATTTTATGATCGGTTTTCATATCATTAACAAAAAGTGCTTTATTTGAGAGAGATCTAATATTAAGCAATCCGAGTCGTAAAAGTTGATTACTTGTATTTTGTTCATGTTTTATTTGTTTAACGTTTATTAAATTACTTTCAAGAGGTTTACGCAATATATTATGTTTGCTAATCTGGGGGACAGACACAGTCTCTATTTTATGTTGTTTGTAAGAAGGGGTTATTACATGTTGTATATTCTGTGTATTTTGTAACGCGAGACGGCAAGCAGACAGTTGGTTAAGCCATTCTGTCTCCTTCCTGACCTGGGCCCTAGGTAGTCAGCCTTTAGCATTATTAAGACTGTGTGCCAAATTTCTAGAGAGGAGGGAAACCCCATCCCAGGAGGGATGGAGACCATCTCGTTTCAACAGGTCAGGTCTGCCCTCAAAACTCTTCCAGTTATTTATAAAATGTATATTATTCTGCAGGCACCACTCAGACAACCAGCCATTTAATGATGATAATCTGCTATAAATCTCATCACCAAGGTAAGCAGTGAGGGGGCCAGAGAATATTACAGTGTCTGACATCGTTTTTGCGAGCTCACACACCTCTTTAATATTATCTTTAGTGATCTCCGATTGACGGAGTCTAACATCATTTGTGCCGACGTGAATAACAATCTCACTGAATCTACGATTAGCCTTAGCCAGCACATTTAAATTTGACTTGATGTCAGGCGCTCTGGCTCCCGGTAAACATGTGACTATGGTGGCTGGTGTCTCTATGTTAACGTTCCGGACAATAGAATCACCGATCACTAGGGCACTTTCAGCAGGTTTCTCAGTCGGCGTGTCACTGAGCGGGGCAAACCTGTTCGAGACTTTAATCGGATAGGTTGGGTGATGTTTTGTCCTGCGACTATGCCGTCTCACCGTCACAAAGTTTCCCAGCTGCAGGGGATTTTCAACCGGAACCGAGCCGTGTGCGCTAAGATTGCTCGCATCCAAAATGTTTTCTACGGTCCCTACACTCTTACTATCCTCAAATAAAGATTGGATGCGAGACCCTAATTCTAAGATCTTCTCCGTCAGCCTAACTACTTCCCTGCATTTATCACATGTAAAATCCTCGCCGCTGACAGAGAAGGCTAAGCTAAACATATGACATGAGGTGCAAGTAACAACAATAGGAATAGAAGCCATGACTCACCGGGTATGAAGTGCAATCCTAACTTACCAAGGTTGCTTGATGAGTCTTAGTATATACGCTTAAAAAGAGAAACAGTTAGCACACAAGACAAATAGGGGGAGATGATATTCCACAGTAAACAGAAGGCAAGCTAACACGCTAATATGCTAGCGGCGTTACGTTTCAATTAATATGTTTAGAATATAAAGTTGTAAATAATTCGGCAACGACAGTGATAGGTAACGGTAGTAAAATACACTAGTATTAAGACCAAGAACAAATGTGAGGTAAAGCAAGTGTCAGAGGATATAAACTAGCCGCTGGCAGCGAGGCAAACAGGAACCGGAGACCTGCGGCAACCTAAAAGTAGATAAAATGCCACTTTTACACGTTTGTCCGTTCACTATTAGAAAGCAATGTCTGTGGCTTGCAAACATGCGACGGGATTGTCCTTTGTAAAGTTAATTTGACTAAGAGAAATAGTGCTGTGTTTGTCTTGAGTTACTTAACTCCAGAAGACTGTGTGTATCGTTTGTAAACACGCAACAAGGTTTCTCCTCACATCCAAAATTGGGCATGTAGCGCATGGTATATTAAAAGATCTGTGGACACATTATTGTCACGGTTCTGCCAACAAAATCCCCTGTTTCATGTGGGGAGAGACGTTTTTGCCCTTGTGGCCTTCCATACTCTCCCCGAGTCTCGTCTGTTTTTCCCGCCCTTTCCGTATCCTTAGCTTCCCCTTAGTGTTTGATCTGTGTCACCTGGTCCCTATTTAATTATCCTGTGTTTGTCTCCCTATTTATACCTCTCGTGTTTCATTGTCCTGTGCTGGTTCGTTACGTGTGCTTCTACTCGTGATTGTATGCTTGTGCTCTTAGCTGTTCGTGTATCTTGTTGCTATATGCTGGTTACCTTGTTCCTGTTCCCTCGTGTCAAGTAAGTGTAGTTTAGTGTTCGTTTCAAGTGTTTGTTTTCTTAGTTTAGTATTAGTCAGTGTCTTTGTCTTTACTTATATATATATTACCCTGTCCTGTTTTCCCCCTTGTGGGTTTTGTTTTACCTTTTTGTCTTGTTTATTGTAAAAGAAATCCCTGTTACCCCTACCTACCATCTCGTCTCGTGCTTGCCTGCGCTTGGGTTCTACTGTGCAAACCATGACAGAATCAACCAGCCAAAACAGAACCCAGCAGGCAACAGCGAATGATTCGTTGCGGTCCCACAAGGCCCGACTTCTGTTGGATCTTAAACAGGGAGATCGCGGGATCAGAGACTTCGCCTGGGAATTCGTGGCTGCAGCTGGGGAGACTGAGTTCGGTGAGGCAGAGCTCAAGGTTATTTTTAAATGCTGCCTCGCCGAGCCTCTCAAGCAGTCTGAGATGAGGATGTTAAGCTCCCTGTGGATGGGCGACATGATCAGGTACGTGGTCAACCGGGATGATCCCTGGCCGTTGGTACCAGACTGGGTATCCACCCCCTTGGTTACCGTCCCGGAGGGCCGCATCCTGGCGGCCCTTACCCTGGCGAACTCGGCTCCCTCATCCGCAGCACCCCCTGCAGTCACTCTGCCGTCTGCCAGTTCCATTGGCAGGCGGGGGAGAAAGAAACTCCGGAAGGTGGCTCGAGCCCAGGAGAGCCCGGAGGTCCCGAGTCCGGAGGTCCCGAGTCCGGAGCTATCCAGCCCCATATATTTTTTGGGGGGGCGCCGTGGGGAGGTGACGGTCCTGACGGCCGGTCCGGCCGCGGATTCCTCCCAGGGGCCGGAGCTAAGCCCGGTCCAGAGTCCGGCAGAGAGCGCTGCCCAGCCACCACAGAGCGCTGCCCAGCCACCACAGAGCGCTGCCCAGCCAGTTTTGCAGCCGGGGTCCACTTCGATGCAGCCGGTGTCCAGTCCGGCTTCTAGTCCTGTGCAGCCGGCGTCCAGTCTGGTCCAGCCGGAGTCCATTCCAGTGTCCAGTCCGGTGCAGCCGGTGTCCAGTCCGGTGCAGCCGGTGTCCAGTCCGGTTCGGCCGCTGTCCAGTCCGGTGCGGCCGCTGTCCAGTCCTGTTCAGCCGCTGTCCAGTCCGGTGCAACTGCTGTCCAGTCCGGCGCCCAGCCCTGTCAAGCCCCCTGGGGCCCCGCGCTCCGACGCGTCCCCCAGGGCCAGGATTTCCCCACCCAGCCCTACCCCTTTTGGACTTCCCCCCATGTTTTCTTGTTTGCCCCCACCCCCTCCCTTGTTTGTTATTTTTATTGAGTCACCCCAATCCCCTGTTTGTTCTTGCCTGTCTGCCATTGATCTTATTCTCCATCTTTTGTTAAGTCTTGTCTATGTCCCAGTCTGTCTTGTCCTGTGGGTCTCCTTGAGGAGCTTCAGGATGTCGCTCCTTAAGGCGGGGGTTTTGTCACGGTTCTGCCAATCTTGGTTGACTATTTCCTGGTCTTGAGGCAGAATCAAAACAGAATCCCCTGTTTCATGTAGGGAGAGACGTTTTTGCCCTTGTGGCCTTCCATACTCTCCCCGAGTCTTGTCTGTGTTTCCCGCCCTTTCCGTATCATTAGCTTCCCCTTAGTGTTTGATCTGTGTCACCTGGTCCCTATTTACATTTACATTTACATTTACATTTAGTCATTTAGCAGACGCTTTTATCTAAAGCGACTTGCATTTGGGGTAGGCAATGGAAGCAATTGGGACAGCATAAGTACAACAAAAGCATAAGTGCAATCAAAAAAAAGAGGATTGGGTCTCATATAACCTAACACAGTATACAGAACCATTCATTCATTCATTCATTCATTTTTTTTTATAGTCAGAACAGATCAGTCAGATGTTGACGGAAGAGATGCGTTTTCAGACGTTTCTTAAAGATGGCTACAGAATCTGCAGATCTTGTAGCAGCAGGTAGATCATTCCACATAGGTGGAACAGATCCGGAAAAGGTGCGCAAGAGAGATTTTTTACCTTTTTGGGATGGTACCACAAGACGCTGTTCGTTTGCAGAGCTTAGGCATCTGGCGGGTACGTATGTCTGGAGTAGCGAGTGAAGATAAGGTGGTGCCGAACCAGTGGTGGTCTTGTAGGCCAGGAGCAGAGTCTTGAATTTGATGCGAGCGACTATAGGGAGCCAATGTAGCTTAATGAATAGAGGAGTGACGTGTGCTCTCTTCGGTTCATTAAAGATAACTCTTGCCGCAGCATTCTGGATCATCTGTAGAGGTTTGGTTGTGCAAGCTGGAAGTCCACCCAGTAGCGCATTGCAGTAGTCCAGTCTGGACAGGACCAGAGCCTGTACTAGGACTTGCGTAGCATGCTCTGATAGGAAGGGTCTAATTTTCCTAATATTGTAGAGGATGAATCTACAGGGCCGGGCGGTGCTGGCAACTTGATCTGTGAAGTTGAGCTGATCATCGATCACCACTCCCAGGTTTCTTGCCTTTCTGGAAGATGTGATGGTTGATGAGCCCAGTTGAATGGAGAGGCTGTGATGAGTCTTTGTATCGGCCGGAATTGCAAGCAGTTCTGTTTTTAAAAGGTTCAGCTGCAGGTGATGGCCATTCATCCAGAGCGAGATGTCGGCTAGGCAAGCTAAGATGCGTGCAGAAACCGTCGGATCATCTGGGCGAAAAGAAAGGTAGAGTTGTGTATCATCCGCATAGCAGTGATAGGAAAAGCCATGTTTCCGGATGACAGAGCCTAGGGATGACATGTATACAGAGAATAGCAACGGACCAAGCATTGAACCCTGAGGCACACCTGTGTCGAGATGTTGGGACTCAGACACCTCACCTCTCCAAGATACTCTAAAGGACCTACCCGAGAGGTAAGACCTGAACCATTGTAGCACCATTCCGGAGACCCCCATAGTCTTGAGGGTGGACAGGAGGATGTGATGGTTAACGGTGTCAAAGGCGGCAGAAAGGTCCAGTAGGATGAGAACAGATGAGTTAGAGGAAGCTCTTTCCAGTCTCAGGGCTTCAATGACAGAGAGTAGCGCAGTTTCAGTGGAATGACCGCTCTTGAAACCCGACTGGTTGCTGTCTAGGAGGTTGTTCTGGACGAGAAAGGATGAGAGCTGGTTACATACAACCCGTTCTAGAGTTTTCGCAACGAAGGGGAGGAGGGATACCGGTCTGTAGTTTTCTAACAGTGCAGGATTAAGAGTAGGTTTTTTTAGTAGTGGGGTAATACGGACCTCTTTGAAGAGTGTAGGAAATGTACCTGTGGTGAGAGATGAGTTGATAATGTGGGTCAGAGAGGGAACAACTGATGGGGAAATGGCCTGGAGGAGATGAGTGGGGATGGGATCTAGGGGGCAGGTAGTCGGGTGGTTAGAAGAAATGACCTCGGAAACGTCCTCTTCAGATACGAGAAAGAACGAGGGGAGCAAGCATGTGTCTGGGGATTGGGCGTGGTCAAGAGGTGGTGGCGCAGAGAATCGATTACTGATGGTGGTCGTTTTCTGTACAAAGAACGACGCAAATTTGTCAGCTGTTAGGTCCGATGGAGGTGAGGGGTTAGGCGGGCAAAGAAGAGCAGAAAAGGTTTTAAAGAGAGTACGAGGGTTAGGAGAGTTATTGATTTTAGCTTGGTAGTACTGGGTTTTCGCAGAGGAGACATCCGCAGAGAAGGAAGAGAGTATGGACTGATAAAGAGATAGGACGGTAGGTTCTTTTGATTTGCCCCACTTTCTCTCAGCAGACCTGAGAGAGGCGCGATGTTCACGGAGAACATCAGATAACCAGATGCACGAGATGGCCTAGATCGAAGAGGGCATAAGATGTCCAAGCAGGAGGTTAGTGAGGAGCAAAGGGTGTGGGTGGCGGTGTTAGCATCAAGGAAAGAGAACTGTTTAGGGGGTGGGAGAATGGCAGAGACTGCAGAGGACAAGCAGGAGGGAGAGAGTGATCGTAGTTTGCGTCGGAATGTGACCAGTGAGGAAGCATGTGTAGTGTCTGGAGAAATTAAGTCGAGATCAAGAGTAATGAGGAAATTATCTGACTTGTGCAGCGGGGTGACCTGGGAGTGATGGGTGAAACAATGGCGTGTGTAGATAAGATCGAGTTGATTACCAGATTTATGAGTCGCTGAAGTTGGGACCCGCTTGAGGTCAAACCACGCAGTCAGGTTGTTGAAGTCAGCAGCCTGTGGTTTTTCCAGGTGGATATTGAAGTCTCCAAGTACCACCAGAGGAGTACCGTCCTCTGGAAAAGATGACAGAAGCACATCCAACTCCTCCAAGAAAAGTCCAAGGTGCCCTGGGGGACGATAGATAACTACAACATGCGTTTTAACAGGGTGGATGACAGTAACAGCATGAGATTCAAAGGCGGTGTTGTTGCAAGAGGGTGCCAGCTGTTTGAATTTCCAGTCATTAGGAATAAGTAGTCCGGTTCCTCCACCCCTCCCTGATATGCGTGGGCTGTGGGAGAAAGTGTAATTATTGGAGAGGGCAGCCGGTGTGGCTGTGTCCTCTGGTTTGATCCAGGTTTCGGTAAGTGCTAAAAGAGAAAGACCAGAATGTTTGGCAAAAGCTGTGATGAAATCTGCCTTGTTTACAGCAGATTGGCAGTTCCATAAACCAATAGGAAAGGTAATTGAGGTAGTTTTGGATGCTGAAAGAGTGCGCAGATTGTTAGCATTAGCTATGCGTGGCCTTCTGCGTGTTACCGGTGATTTGCGAGTTGTAATGACAGTGTGGATTTGAAAACACATAGTGAAAAATGAAGGGATGTACAAGACAAATATAGAAAAGAGAATAAAGAGAATAAATAAGGTGCAATAGTATAAGTGCAAAACAGTAATACTCAAGTGCCTTGTTGGTGTCCTTGCTCGGTGGAGTCGCACAGGTAGAGTCGATGGTCTTTACTCTCTTCGGTCTTCACACGATGAGGGCTGCACGCGACCGCTGCACACGGTGGTTAGTTTTATTTATATACCCGTTTAGTCTAGCAATTGAATTCAGCAGGACACGCCTTCCAAAATCTCCCAATAACACGCGAATTAACGCAACTATTAACACGTGACTCAGCGTGACTCACCGGACGCACACAATGGAAACAAAACTGCGTTAGACTCAATAAGACACACACACACTATTAATCAATTAAACTTACAACTTTCAGATGATTCTCAAACTGCAACAAACTGCTTCTCTGCTATTTAATTATCCTGTGTTTGTCTCCCTATTTATACCTCTCGTGTTTCATTGTCCTGTGCTGGTTCGTTACGTGTGCTTCTACTCGTGCTTGTATGCTTGTGCTCTTAGCTGTTCGTGTATCTTGTTGCTATATGCTGGTTACCTTGTTCCTGTTCCCTCGTGTCAAGTAAGTGTAGTTTAGTGTTCGTTTCAAGTGTTTGTTTTCTTAGTTTAGTATTAGTCAGTGTCTTTGTCTTTACTTATATATATATTACCCTGTCCTGTTTTCCCCCTTGTGGGTTTTGTTTTACCTTTTTGTCTTGTTTATTGTAAAATAAATCCCTGTTACCCCTACCTACCATCTCGTCTCGTGCTTGCCTGCACTTTGGTTCTACTGTGCAAACCATGACAATTATTTGACCCCTATAATTTATATTACATTTGTGTAAAACTAGAAAAAAATCTCCCCTTCAAGGCGAGTGAATACTCTGCTATTAAATAAACATTATTTTATCAACTTAAATATTATCATAAATTAAATCAAAACAATGGCATAATTTCAGTATTTCACAAATTGTAAACATTTAAGTAATTAAATTTCTATAAAAAACATTATGTAAACAAGTTTTACTTTATGCTTCAAGTTTTACCCAATACAATAATAGCCTACAGTTAGGCTATTTGAAGTTTAGTATAAACTTTCCTTAAATTACTTGTTTGATATTTCCAGATTTTCTGAAAGAAACACGAACATGGTAATCTGTTCCTGGGTCAATGTTGAGCGTCTTGGGCTTTCAATATAACCTGCAGTACTGAATACTCTTTCAGATGAACAGCTTGATGCTGCAATGCACAGATACTTCAGGGCAAACTCTGATAGTGGAGGTAGTGTCCCTATATTTGTTTTCCACCAGAAACGTGGACCATCTTCAGCAATGACCTCAGGCATCTAACTCTACACCAAGAACTCACCATTTAATTCATCACTTGCAGCAAGCTGCACTTGACTTGGGGTTGCTTAACCTTTTTCTTTCTTTTACCCTTGTTTCACAAGTTCACCTGAGCAGATAATGAAGATAGCAGGGGTATTAAAAGTATGCGTGTTTGGCATGCTGTCCGGGGAGTGGGTTCCGAGCTCGCCGGTTCCATCCGATCCCGGAATGCTCCCGCCCCACAATAGGGGCGAGTGCGCCAAGCTCGAAACGGCCGAACCCAGAACTCACCCCCCGGAGTCCTGCTATCAACAATAGCTCAAGTAGAGGAGCCGGGGAGTTGGTGGGATGTGTAATCCTTTAGAGATGGCTTCAGGTAAGAATCCTTGTCTACTTATGTGCTGGTTGCGAACCAGCCGGTCTTAATTATATGCTCTGGCTTCTCCCGAACTTTGTTAATCTATAGTCATCCATTAACATCATATGGTGGAAATCAGGTGCTTTGGGTCAGTTTTAGATTTTTTTGATACCCTGACTTGAGATGACTCCAGACACCTCTTGAGATGCATCATTGCTCATTTTCATCAACCTATCCAGGAGTCTTTTCTGCATATCATCCTTAATAGAAACAAAGCTGTTCATAAATCTTGGATCAAGGTAAGTTGCAGTGTTCAAAAGAACCTGCAGCTTTGTGTCATCACAGCGATGCCGAAGTTACCCATTTATCTTTTCCTTCATCTCCTGGGCTAAAGCAGACTCACTTTCATCATCATGACTGAGATATTCAAATATCTTCCAAACCAATGACGAGACTGAGGACAGGGTGGTATGTTTTTATCCACTTATTGCATCTGTAAATGGACTGAGTGGCTTAAGAACTGCTTTAACAGTTTCTAAAACTGTACTGTCCGAACCTTTTGGCATCAGATACCATTTTTTCCTTTCTTCAGCCAGCATGGCACAGATAACTTTCTGCTCCAAGAAACGTTTCAGCATTTCGTATGAAGAATTCCAGCGAGTGGGTTCATCGTATATCAGTTTAGGGTCTGAAGAGGACAAATCTTTATTTTTTTGGACGATCTGGCGTGAAAGTTTTGGGAACCTGGTGAAGGCAGAAATGTTTTTTCGAAGACTTGACAGTGCTGCAGACACCCGGTTTACCTCCAACGACTTATTTATTGCAAGGTGGAGATCCACCAGGTGTAGTCCTCAAAGGCTTTTTTGTTGTTTGTGGCATTATCTGTTATTATTTCTACCATTTTTTTATCGTCCAGCTTCCAGTCTTCAAGTTTGTCTTCAAAGGCCTCCTTCAAACTTTCAGCAGTGTCATCTGTGTTGAGACCACAACAGCAAAGACACCAGGATTGCAGTTCCCATAATTTGGTAATGTGCTGAAGAGTTACAGACATTAGATGATTAGATTCAACTTTATTGTCATTACACATATACAAGTACAGTGTAACGAAATGTAGTTTAGGTCTAACCAGAAGTGCAATTAGCAAGTGCAGGATATACAGTGTGAATAAATACAGAATACAATATTAGGAAAATAATTTACGATGGGCATGTACTATGAAAATATGACAATCGGTATGTACTATGAACAATATATACAGAAGGCTATATACTGTGAACATTAGTGTACAGGAGGTTATGAACAGATAACAATATAGACTATACAATAGTGCAAGTGACTTGAGTGTGCATTAGTTACAGACATTAGCTATTAAAGTTACAGTGCAGTAGATGAGTTAATGCAGTTATTAAAGGTACGGTGCAGTAGATGAGTTAATGCAGTTATTAAAGGTACGGTGCAGTACATGAGTTAATGCAGTTATTAAAGGTACGGTGCAGTACATGAGTTAATGCAGTTATTAAAGGTACGGTGCAATACATGAGTAGATGCAGTTATACAGTTACAGTGCAGTAGATGAGTTAGTGCAGTTATTGAAGCTATAGTGCAATAGATGAGTAGATGCAGTTAGTTATGCGATAGATGCAATGCAATAGATGAGTTAGAGTGCAGTAGGTGAGTTAGTGCAGTTATTGAAGTTACAGTGCAGTAGATGAGTAAATTCAGTTATTAAGGTTACAGTGCAGTAGATGAGTTAATGCAGTTATGAAAGTAGTCCATTAGTTAAAATGAGCATTCAGTGTAATATTCCTGGTGTGCAAGGGAGCAGTATAGAGTGCAAATGATGCTGTGTGTGTGTAAACAGTCCGGTAGAGCAGATACATGAAGTACTGGTGTGTACAGTTCCGTCATGCATGGCAGCCCTGTAGTGCAATGTTAACATTGTAATAGCAGCATTAAGTTAAAGTTATGAGAGGTAGTGAAATCAGTGGGGAGCAGAGTTCAATAATGAAACAGCTCTGGGAAAAAAGCTGTTTCCTAGTCTGCTGGTTCTTGTCCGGAGGCACCTGAAGCGCCTACCGGAAGGCAGGAGAGTAAACAGTCTATGAGCGGGGTGAGAGGAGTCCTTGGGAATGCTGCGAGCTCGATGCAGACAGCGTTTCTTCTGGATGTCCTCAATGGAAGGGAGTGCAGTTCCTGTGATGCGCTGGGCTGTTTTCACCACCCGCTGCAGTGCCTTGCGCTCAGCAACAGAACAGTTCCCGTACCAGACTGTGACACAGTTGGTCAGGATGCTCTCTATCGTGCAGCGATAGAAGTTCACCAGGATAGTTGAAGACAGTTGGTTCTTCTTCAGTGTCCACATGAAAGTGTCTGCAGTTCTGCTTGTCCAGAGACCTGTTGTGCAGCTGCAAAAGGGTTTGTCTCTGAGATGTTTGATTATGAGGTCACTGGTGTCTTTGTAGATGCGGGGACATAAAAAGTTCCGGCCTAGAAGCTGGTATTTTGTGTTGAAGTGATGAAGCCTTTGCTGGAATCCACATTGTTCAACTGTATAAATGGGCACTTGATCCATACATATGAATTCGGCAATATCTCGGTTCAGTTTTCTTGCCTCAGGTGAGTTTGTGTCATATTTCTGCTGACTTTGAAAAGCATCTATCATTGTTGTCTGTTTTTGAGCTTGCTTGGGTTGTTTCATGATCTTCTTCAGCTTGCAGCTTTGAAATAAAAATAAAATATACTTAAGTAAATCAATGGGCTAAGTCTGACCGAATGCAATATCATATCACTGGCAGACACCAACTCAAATACAACTTTTCAGTAGAATTTTTTTGCCTTTATAATACATTTAGACGAGATTACATATATTGAGTGTATATATATGAATTATTACATAAACAATAATTGTAATTTTAGTTAATGAAATAAGCAATGAAACAATAAGATTACATTTGTTAAATAACTTTAGAAAATATGATCCCACTGTTAGTTGATGTTAGATAATGCATAAAGTAATGTTAATGCAGGGTATCTTATTGTATAGTTTGGTAACACTTTACATCAAAAGAAAAAACTTATTTTATTTGATTTTACTTTTCATCAATCCAACTTTTAAACTTTGAGTTCATATTTTATTTTAAAGGGGTGCTTTTTTCTAGTTTTACACAAATGTAATATAAATCATAGGGGTCCACATAATGTGTCTGTGAAGTTTCAGGCTGCATGCCAACTTCTGCATGTGAGGAGAAACGGGCTGTTTTGGTGTGTGTGTATCTTTAAGTGCAAGTGAGCTGCTAGTCTCCGCCCCCTTTTCAGCAGAAAAGTGTGCCTGTGCTTCCAGGAACAAAACAATAAAGTATGGTCACATAAAACGAACCAGAAACAAGGTTTCATTTTTTAACACAAACCACATTTTGTCGATAAGCACACCTGTTTCCCCCTTGGCCATTCGCGAAGCCACTCCGGTCCCTGTTGGTCCGGTCACGACCACATTCGAGAGAGAGAACCGCGTCGAGTGTTTACAAACCATACACACAGCTTTCTGAAGTGAAGATACTCAAGACAAACGCATCGCTATTTCTCTAAGTCAAATTAACGTTACACAGGACCATCCCGTCACATCTTTACAAGCCACAGCCAACAACAGAACAGTTTTTAAGCTTTGCTACTTTTACCATGGTGTTGAAACTTCACACACATGAAAACAAAAATGGCGGTGGCGCAATGGGTGGACACGTTCAGAACAAGTGGCGGTAATATTATAATTAGAGTGACTGCCTATGTCACTAAGAGAGCGATTTCTGAAGAGGCTTGCAGAGATAGGCACAAATAAAAAAAGTTAATGATTTGTCTTTTTCACGTTTTCTGAGTTGGCAGATGCACAAGAGACCCAATTTTAGCATTTAAACGTGGAAAGTCTGTTTTTCACCTCCTTGAGTTGCCTAGCCAAGAATAGGCATAACTGCGTTTCTGACAGACTGATATTCAAGACGTATTGCTAATGCTAATCATACATTTGTACATTTTATAATACACATACTTTCGATTTGTATACACGAGTCATCTAAAATGCTCTGGTGTACAAAAGTAGTAAATCCTATTTATGTCATCCTGCGGTATTTTTACCCTTATAAATGTTACATGCGCATTAAAGGGTACATAAATAGACTTCACTGTATTAAGTGTATGTTAGCCACGCTAATGCTAACGATGTTTAACTGAACAAACGCCAATGTGTATTTCAATCCGACATTCAAATTAAATGTAGTATAATATTCATAACATAATTTTTTTAATTAAAATGACGGCTTCATATATCAGTTTCAAACCATCTCCAAATCCAGCGTTATATCCAAAGTATATATAACTTTTGTCACCCAAATGCGTTCAAACAAACACATATGCTCTCTCTCTCTCCTGTTACAAGTGAAAGGTACGTCTGCGCATGATCCTTCTCCTGCTCTCCTGTGGGTGTGCTGCATGCTTTTCTGGGAGAATTGTCCAATAAGGGACTAAGAAAAATTGTTACAAATCAGTTTTACATGTTGGAAAAAAGCTTTCAGAAACCTGTACGAACGCTGGGGGAGTGTATTGAGCACAGAAATACCACGTCATACGCCCAACTCGTTTTTTGACAAGTTGACCAAGTTAAGCATGAAAAGACGGCACCTTGTAAAGAGGTCCGAATGCATGAAACATCTTTGCAGCACCCCTTTAAGTTAGATGTGTTTCCTCCTTTTGAGAGAAAACTTTGATGACATTGCTTAAAGATTGGTTTTTGATGATCTGTGATGTTACCCTTCTCATCAGCCTCTAATCCAAAATATTTCCATGCATGGCTCTTTCCTCCATTCTTGTCAAAGAAATTTGAGCTTTAGAGCCAACGCAACAGCCCTGCCTGTCACCATGTCTCAGTGTCTTTATGAAGAGGACGCAACTGCACCTCTTTCGGATAAAACCGTCAAGAACTGGGTTGACCGGGTCCTCGGTACCTCCGGTGCCTTAGAAAATCTGGTACCGTTTTTGTACCGACTTGGTACCGAAGTACCGGGACTTGTGACAACACGAGTGCACACTATGACACTTGAATCCTGACTCACCGGAACCTTTTGTCATCTTATCTTAAATATCCAGACCAAAATAGCTTTCCTCCACACAGAGACATCATTTACACTCAACAAGACTCTGGATCTGATAAAGCCTCAAATGGACATTTACAAGATGGATTCAGGGAAGAACTGAACTGGATGAATCTGTTTAATCTGAACTATTCTCATTTTGAAGAGAATTGACATGTACACTGTGAAGAATCTAAATCCAAGTGCTGCCCATCCAAGTCAAGTCAATTTTACTGTTGCATTGTTTCAAAGCAGCTTTACATGAAAAGGAAAACACAGATGAGGAAAATTTGAGTTAAGAGTACAAACAGAGAAGACCATCCTAATAAAAGCAAAGTTAATGGAACTTGCAGAAGTAAATCTAATATCACCAGGCTCCCAGTGGGCAAGCCAGCACAGCACCGGGTTGTGAACTCCACACTGAAATGTCCTGAAGACACTTGCATCCATGACCTGTGAGAGTAAAACGTAAGCTGCTTCGACCTGTGTCATTTCTGGCAAGTGTTTATTTACATTTTGTTTTAATACAGAAGTAGGGGACTCTAGTCATTTAACTTGACCAATGTCTGACTCGAGGCACAGATTTCAGGATTTGCTAGATAAAAGTAAGAAAATTATTAGAATTGACATTGACTTGACAATCACTTGCCTTGAGACTTGACTCGACTTTAAGAGGAAGACTCAACATTGACAAGAGAATGTTTTTCTCTTGTTCTCAATAGTTTATTAATAAACAATAATTTAATTAATATGTAAGCACAAAAGCAGATGGACGTGCCAGAACCCTTATCAGTGTATGCCCTGTTAATGCTGCACAAACGTCCCACATTTTGCTAAATAAAAAAAGCAAGATGCACTGAATGTAACACATAAATATCAGACACAACCACCACAACTACAAGTTTATAAGACACATCAAGAACCACAAGGTAGGGTAAGAAATTCATTTGTTTTCCTCAATTTCACTAATATATCAAAAATCAATGCGTAAAATTAGTGTTCAAATGTTTTAGGATTGTCAGTAATTCAACTGTATATATTTACCATACCATCTTATGTTTTGTGTATTGCATGATTCATTACGTGATTCAGTCCTTAACAAAAATACAATTCTGTTTCACTACAAATACAACATATAACCACAGATTTTAACGGTTCGTGCAGGGAGCCCTCGAGAAAGGCAGATAATCAAAAATAGTTTTATATAATCCAAGGAGACACAGGAAAAAGTACAATACCATATACACATACAATACCAGACCAAAAACTGAACAAAGGAGATAACTTAAAGGAGCCATTCTTTTTCTGTTTTTGAGAATTTGATTGTGTTTTTGGGGTGTTTAACAATGGATGTTCATGTTTCTAATTCCCCCCCCAAATTTATTTCACATATTTCAAGTCTATTGTTCTCCGCAGTCCCTCTTCTAACATAATAACTGGATTTCTATACAAAGTCCCGCCTTCCGAAACATTCTGATTGGTAAAGCTGACCAGGTCTGCCGTGATTACTTCCCCGCTTAGAGTGTGAAGATGTCCCACCCATACCACATCAGTGAGCTTCCGCTTCTCATGCTGTTGTGATTGGTCAGTGAAGAGAATGCAAGCACCATCGAGCAGTCTGGACTACTACATCAGTTCCAGATTGAGAGTTTCATCAGGAACTGTATCATCTGCTTTGTAACGACTAGAGAAGGGCATCAATACCGGCTGCACAATCTCGGTACCACTCTTCGCTCTAGCCCTGAACATGATCGTCAAATCAGCAGAGGTGGAATGTGGAGGACCCATGTCTAGATCTGGTACTCTGCAGCCACCCATAAGAGCCTTTATGGATGACCTAACCATGACAGCAGCTTCAGTTCCGGGGTGCAGATGGCTTTTTCAGGGGCTCCAACGTCTTATCTTATGGACAAGGATGAGTTTTAAGCAAGCCAAATCCAGGTCCCTGGTCCTAAAGTAAGGCAAAGTGAACGACCTGTTCCGCTTTACCCTGGAGGGGTCACAAATTCCATCAGTACCAGAAAGACCGGTCAAAAGCTTGGGGAAGATCTTTGACAGCTCCCTGAAGGATACAACCTCTCTCCAACAAGCGAGGAACGACGTCACATAAGGCTGTCACAATTATTAAATTTGGCGGTTAAATTAAAAATGATTTAATTAGATGGTTAATTGTCTGTGTTGGAGCTTTGACGATTAATAGTCTGTTTTATAACTTTGGCATTAAATTCTCTTAAATTTTTTGTGTGTTCATGAAATCAACAAAATTATGCAAATTGCATAATCTTTTATTAAATTATTGATTGAACTACAGATTGCGGGAAAGAAAAACAAGCATCTTGACTTTTTCTGGCTCAAGGCAACATCTAACAGGTGTCACAATATTGCCAACTGTACTAAACAGTTTCTATACTTTTTGGCCAAAATAAGATGGTCTGCAGAGGTATCTATTAGGGCTGTCACGGTTATAAAATTTATTAATTAATTGTCTATTAAATAATTGTGATTATGGCGGTTAATTGTCTGTTTTAAGGCTTTGACAATGTAACTATTAAAAAGTGTGAGAAAAAAACAAATATTATTTACTATAGACTGAGTGACCTTAATAGAGAAGGCTGTCTTGAGCACTTCTTGCTGTGTAGACGCGGACAATCTGGGAAAAAAAAGATCAGAAACAAAAAAGATTAAAAAAAAAATACAAAGGTATCACAACAAATTTAATTTTTAATGTAACAGTGAGCGCAGTACGGTGTAGGGTGGATGTAAAATGCAGCAGATACTGCAGAGCACCTGTGTTTTCTAAAGGTTCACAATGCGGTTATCTGAAATAATTGCCATGACCTCAAATAATGGCCATGAGACGATTATTTCATAATTGTGACAGCCTTAACAACGTGACGAACTGGCTCACTGCAGTCGACAAGTCAGGGTTTCCAGGAAAGTATAAAACGTGGATGTACCAGCATGGAATCCTGCCTAGGCTTCTTTGTTCGCTTCTCGTATAAAAGATACCCATGATAACGGTAGAAGCACTGTAGAGAA
Organism: Triplophysa bombifrons; assembly: GCA_029783895.1. NCBI lineage: Eukaryota > Metazoa > Chordata > Actinopteri > Cypriniformes > Nemacheilidae > Triplophysa > Triplophysa bombifrons. The sequence continues at coordinate 47,219 of JAPMJR010000050.1, read as the reverse complement.
CATCCATCAGTTCCTGAGAAGGTGGTTAGGGCTCCCACGGTCCCTAAGTAGCATCGCCCTCTCTGGTCATTCCACCAAGCTGCAGCTTCCCATCAGCAGCTTGTCCGAGGAGTTTAAGGTCACACGTGCCCGGGAGATCTTGATCCACCGAGATTCCTCTGATGCCAAAGTCTCCTCAGCTGGAATCTGCGTTAAGATGGGAAGGAAGTGGCAGGCACAGAAAGCGGTAGAAAGTGTGGAGGCACGGCTGAGGCATGGTGTCTTGGTTGGCAATGTGGCGGAGGGAAGTGTAGGCCTATTGAGTTTTTCTAAGTCACGTTATGACAAAGCAAGATGGAGGGAGAAGCTCCAGTTGGTGCAGAATGAGGTGCGGTTAGAGGTGGAGGAAGATTGCCTGACCAAGATGATCGGTATGAGACAGCAAGGCGCCTGGACTAGGTGGGAGAACACAGAGCAGTGTAAGATCACCTGGGCAGAGTTGTGGAGTTCTGAACCATGGCAGTGGCAGTACTATGCATGTGTTGTGTTGACAAGCCGGATGAAAGGGGGTAGGGATACGCTGCACTGTAACTCATTATCATTTAAAGAGACATGCACTAAAACGGATTGCTGCGCAGAGCGGTTTTTGACGAGTCAAGAAGGGTTTTGTTTACACAGCCATTGAGTGTTATTGAGCAAAATATGTTCCAGACATTTCATGAAGACCCTAATAAATCATACCAACTTGTTGAAAGTCTTTGTATGATGTCTCCTTTAAGTGTTCAAATCAATCATAGTTAAAGATATTTTGAATGTACCCAGATCATTTGCAATAATGCTAGACGGACTGACTGTACAAACTACTTCCGCATCTGTCTACGACAGTGTCATGCGGTTGCTACGTCAGTAAAGGCGGTAACAAAGATACGAAGCCATTGACAGGGGACTAAACGGACTCGGTCCACTGTTTAGAATGACAATTTTCTCAGGATTTAAAAGCAGTTGGAAACATTTGAGATGTTGTAAGTCAGTGGTTCTCAACTCCAGTCCTCAGGCCCCCCCTGACAGAATACTTTGGATGTCTCCCTATTGAACACATGAACGAGTTAATGAGATAATGAAGTGATGATTGAGTCATTAATGATGAACAGGTGAAGTTAAAAACACAATCACTAATGAAAACATCAACTATAAGAATAAAAACCATAATAGTGTTGAGTGTTTCCTTTAGTGTGGCTCTTATCCTTGATTTATTATGTTACATTTTTTGCTAGCTGAAATAGTTTGTTTCTGAGGCATATTTTTGAGTCTGTACAAATGTTGGTCGATTTTGGTGTGTCACGATATTTGTCAGACTTATACAGTTTAAGAAAGTTTCATTCCAACAATTTTGTCTTTCGTCTGGGTGTTCAGAAATAAATAAATCAAGGGTAAGATCCCCACTAAAGGAAACATTATTATGTTTTTTGTTCTTACTGATGATGTTTTTGTTACCAGCAGGTGTTCATCATTATTGATCAATCATCACTTCATTATCTCATCAACTCGTTCATGTGTTCAATACGGACACATCTAAAATAATCTGTCAGGGGGGGCCTGGGGACTGGAGTTGAGAACTACTGTTGTAAGTAATCAGCTGAAATATATATACAGTTGTGTTCAGAATTATTCAACCCCCAATGCTGTAAATGGTTTTAGGGAATTTACTGTACATTTGTAATTGTATTCAGAATGAAATCCTACAAGGACTTCTTAAAGAACCATATGCAACTAAAATGACATCAATTAGTTTTGTAGTACAGTAGTAAATGTTTCTTTTGTGAATTCTTCATTGACATAATTATTCAACCCCTTAAAGACTACCACTCTGAAGAACAGAGGTTCAATGAAGTGTTTTCAATCAGGTATTGAAAACACCTGTGGATATCAGGGAGCAGCAATAAAGCCTAATAAGCACCAATTAGGCAGCTTTAAAATGACTGTGATACTCCGCTCCTTCTAGACATTTACTGGTGTGGTTACAAACATGGTGAGGTCAAGAGAATGGTCCAGGAAGACAAGAGAACAGGTGATTACTCTTCACAGGAAGGGCAATGGCTATAAGAAGACAGCAAAGATGTTAAACATACCAAGAGACACCATAGGAAGCATCATTCGCGAATTCAAGGCAAAGGGCACTGTTGAAACGCTACCTGGTCGTGGCAGAAAGAAGATGCTGACTTCGACTGCTGTGCGGTACCTGAAGCATAGAGTGGAGAAAAGTCCCCGTGTGACTGCTGAGGAACTGAGAAAAGATTTGTCAGATGTGGGTACTGAAGTTTCTGCTCAGACAATACGGCGCACCCTGCGTAATGAAGGCCTCCATGCCAGAACTCCCAGGCGCACCCCCTTGCTGTCCCCAAAGAATAAGAAGAGTCGACTGCAGTAGGCCAAAAGTCATGTGGACAAACCACAGAAGTTTTGGGATAGTGTTCTGTGGACTGATGAAACAAAATTAGAACTGTTTGGGCCCATGGATCAACGCTATGTTTGGAGGAGGAAGAACAAGGCCTATGAAGAAAAGAACACCTTGCCTACTGTGAAGCATGGCGGGGGGTCAATCATGCTTTGGGGCTGTTTTGCTTCTGCAGGTACTGGGAAGCTTCAGGTACCATGCAAGGTACCATGAAGATATTGGATGACAATGTGATGCAGTCCGTCACAAACCTGAGGCTTGGAAGACGTTGGACCTTTCAACAGGACAATGATCCCAAGCATACCTCCAAGTCCACTAGAGCATGGTTGCAGATTAAAGGCTGGAACATTTTGAAGTGGCCATCGCAGTCACCAGACTTAAATCCGATTGAGAACCTCTGGTGGGACTTAAAGAAAGCAGTTGCAGTGCGCAAGCCTAAGAATGTGACTGAACTGGAGGCTTTTGCCCATGAAGAATGGGCGAAGATACCCGTAGATCGCTGCAAGACACTTGTGTCAAGTTATGCTTCACGTTTAAAAGCTGTTATAACTGTAAAAGGATGTTGTACTAAGTACTAAGATTGAATGTCACTTGGGGGTTGAATAAAACTGATAATGATGTGAGCTCAGAAAAGACATTTGTGGTTATTTCATTATAAATGTTATGTTATATTTGTCTGACCTACACGTGCCTCTTTGATTTAATTGTAAGCAGGATGACTGAATGATCATAATCAATGTCAAACCGACCAAAACAATCAATTTCAGTGGGGGTTGAATAATTTTGAACACAACTGTATAACATTCGCCTAGTGGTTTTTGGATATTTTACTGCAAAATGCTTACAAACTCTACCTTTAATGGAATACAAAATAATGAACCAACACATTACAAAATAAAATACAAACACAAACATTAGAATGTATATCTTACAAGATCTGTCTCACATTAGTTACCCCGGAAGAAAAGAAACTTTCACATTTCAAACTTCCTACAAGTGTCAATGTAAGTGATAAATTAATTAACAATTCAATTTAAGAAAGGAAACATTAAACCGCAATCAAAAAAAATCGATCTATAATGTAGCTATTTTAAGGCTTAGGCAGACAGTAATTAATTTTGTAACAGGAACAATGTGGCATTCTCATTTTGAGAACCAAAAATCAGGCATTCAACATGAAGTAAAAAAAATGTTTACACTTATCAACAGTATTTAAATCTAGCAGGCAACTTAAAAGCCTGCAACCTAACGGTCTATAGTTTGGAACAATATGCTGAGGTGAAAGAGTAGTACAGTCCACTTCCAGTGTATGAAGAGGTTCAAAACTAGATTGCCCAATTTGCTAAACTAAGTTTGACTGGGGCTGTTCCAAAGGCAAGACTGAGGCATGATGTGGTACTTAAACAGGAAATGAAAATAGAAGGCAACATTTCTCCAACATCTGGTGCAGATGCATTAGCAGTAGGGCTGCAACTAACGATTATTTTAATAATCGATTAATCTGTAATTATTTTTTCGATTAATCGATGAATCGGATAAAACATAAACCAAGAAAAGCATTCATTTCCAACCCTTTATTCAAAATCAGAACTAAAATCTTTAGAAAGTGCACAAACTTGTTGCTCCTTGAACATCCCTGAGCTGTTATAATAATAATAAAATAAAAATGGACTAACACAAAAAACATACACATGTATGCTTTACATCTGCCAAATATATAGACTTTTTTTAAAATAAAGTGCCACCTGAGCTGCTGAATAAAGAACAATACAAATCAGAAAATTTGACAGGATTTGTTTGAATGTCAGAACTTGTTCTCTACACTACACTGCAGACGCACACACTTGCAGATGCACACACTTTTGCAGACGCACACACTCACAAACTCTCACACTGACACACACACACACACACACACTCTCTCTCAAGTTCACTTGAAGCTTATTCATTAAATTATTACCATCATTGTAGTAAGTGCAAGGTTAATTTATACACCACATTTTAACAAAGCTTAAGATGACCAAGTGCTATAAAATAACTTTAAAATTAAATTAAAGAGTACAACACACACAAATATATTTGTCAATAATAACCTATATGGGACAAAGCACAGAATATACACTGCAAAAATTGCTTTTCTAATTTAGTAGTTTTGTCCTGTTGTCAGTCCAAATATCAAAAAAATCTTAAATCAAGAAACATGTACTAGACACATGAAAAAGCATAAGAAATGATGTCTTGTTTTCTGAAAAAACACCTCAAAATAAAGTGATTGTTTGCTTAAAACAAGCAAAATTATCTGCCAATGGATTACGAAAAATAATCTTAATGAGATATTAATTTTCCCATGCCATTTTTCTTGTCTAGTAATCTATTTTTTTTTAGATACTTGTACTGGAAACGAGAAATAAATTACTAAGTAAGAAAAGCTGTTTTTGCAGTGTAGCTATACATGACAACAGATTGATAAATGAATGGTTCATAAAAGGCGAGTGAATAAAAACTTGTCTTTAGTCTTGCAATGCAAAGTAACTATACCAGCCCTGCTTTATACTGTTAATAACGAGCTAACGCTAACTTGTCATGCTTGTCAAGCTGGATAACGAGTAAACACCAGCACCAGGGACATTACGTTCTTCACTTCAAAACGGAACAAAAGTAGGATTCTGTAGTGACTTAACCTGCTGTTGAACTCCCTTCCTCCTCATCAAAGACTACCACCTGTTTGCGTTTCAGGTGCTGGATCATTGCCGTGGTGCTACCGCCATGTCGCTTTAGCATATTTTGCAGTTAACACACTTTTTCTGTTTATTTAGTGTGAAATGCTCCCGCACCTTGGATGACTTTGGTTGCGCGGATTTCTCTGCCTCCGTCATGTATCTTTCCTCGTTTTTTTTTTTTTTTGCTCCGTCCTGTCTATGAGGCGCCGAACTCTGCTAGCATCAGTGCGCGAGAGAGACCGAGTGTGTTCACTCCGCTCCGCGCTCAAATAAAGTTATTTTTAATAATCAAACGTCTCCGTGTCGCGCGACACAACGAATCGATAATGAAATTCGTTGCCAACTCTTTTAGTAATCGATTTTTATCGATTAAATCGATTCGTTGTTGCAGCCCTAATTAGCAGTATAGGAAACTTCCTTTTGAAGTGGATTCAAATTGAGTAATGGTGCACCTGACATATTTTGATCCAACCGACCTGTGGAGGAGAGGTAAGGTTTGAGACGGTTATGATGAACAACCAGTGTCTTTTCAGGAGAGTCATTTGGCTGAATAGCATACAGTACAACATGACCCCTAGTAGGCTGAACGTTTCGTGTCACAATATAGGGTTCTTAACTCATATTACACCTTTCTGAGATTGTATTACATCAACTGACAAAGCCTGAGACAGATCTAAGACAGCATGAACACTAATTGGGGGGTTGACAATGACTGGTTTCCGCTTGTCTTAAGTTCTGTGACCAGGGGAAGGAATAGAATCCCAGGACATTTTACGCATAGATATTGAGTCTGCATTCGCATGTTTTGCACCAACTCTGTGCTGTATGACCCAATCTAACACTGCAAGTTCTAGCGATCAGCGTTCTCTATGCCCAATGGGATATCAATTAATTGCCATTTTCTTCAAACCCATCAAAGGACGATGATCGGTAACATTGACAAAGGGACGCCCTTGCAAAATGTGTGAAAATTTTCGGACATACCAAATAATTGCCCACCACTCTCTTTCAAAGGAGGACCAGTTACGCTCGCTTGTGTTTAACACATGACTTTCATAGGCTACTTCCTATTCAGTTGGCAAGTCTTGGCAATTCACAAAAATGAAAACCGCTCCAGCCGTGAAGGTGGATGATCGAATGATCCCAGCAGCTAGGGCCTCTTCAATGTAGGTTTTCATTGCCTCACGTTCAGGATAAGGAGAATATGCAGCCTCGGGTGGGACCGGTGCCTGGCAGTAATTTAACAGCACAGTCATCAGGACGGTGAGGCAGAACGGTGGCGGCTCTCCACCTACTAAAGACTGGCTTGTGACAATGGTAATTGCTATGGACTCGAGAAAGATCTAGGGACTCAATGGACTTGAGAGCAGGGATAGGGGTATCTTGGGTGAGACATGTATGCTGGCATTCGGAACCCCAATTGGAGTCAGTGCCCGAGGAGCAGTCTAGCTGAGAATTATGCTCGAGGAGCCAGGGGTGTCCGAGAATAACTGGGAACTCTACGGACTGTATGAGGGGATAATGTAGCTCTTCCTGGTGTTGCTGGATGGATACGCTGAAAGGAGCGGAGAGAAGGGCTGTTTTTCCAGGGCCCAAGGGTCTGCCATCCATGGCAGTAATGGCCAGGGGAGTGGGAAGATGGTCAGAGGGGATCTTGAGTCTTTTGGCTAGAGAGAGGTCAACAAAATTTCCAGCAGCACCCAAATCTTCTGAGGTCTTAAGTTGGTGATTGTGACTACTCTATGTGAGTGTGACATGGATAAACAGTCCTGAATTGGAATGAGGACACATCTGGGTTATTCCCATTACAGTCCTTCCTTGCCTGTACGGGACCGGGCGTTTCCCAAAAGTTTAGGGCAAACTGAGCGAAAACGTCCTGGAAGGCCACAACAAGGGCAATACCGCTCTCTCACACGGCAGTCATGTTCAGATGAGAAAATGCGAGAACCTCCCAAGTTCATGGTATCTGTGGAGAGTGGTAATATCTCTGAGTTACTTTGGTGAGCAATAGGAGTGAATAACCGGCGACTCAAGTTTTCTCTCCCTCAAACGGTTGTCCAGACGGACTCCCAGGTCAATGAGGGACTCGAGAGTAGTAGAAGGCTCACGTGTGACCAGTTCATCCTGAAGCGTCTCCGAAAGGCCCTTTTGAAGCACAACATGAGAGAAGGTGTACTCTGCTGCACTTTGACCATTCAGTTGTAGAGACAGCAGTCGTTTAGATGCCTCCTGGCCGCTAATGGGATAATCGAAAACCCTCTTTAACTCCTTGAAAGCAGAGTAACTTGAGCAAAACGGCCTTTGGACCTCCCAAACCTCCATGGCCCAGGCAAGAGCCTTGCCAGAGAGGAGAGTGATGAGGTAAGCGATCTTAGCTCTGTCTTAGCGGAAAGATGATGTCTGTAACTCAAAGCTGGAGGTAAGCGTGGTTCAGCCAAGGGAGTTGGTGCTTGAGAGCTGGAGAAAGAGACAGGGGCAGTTCCTGGAAGGGGGGCTTGAGGCAGGGGCAACCGGTCAAAGAGCTGGCGGATCGATGTGGTGATATCTGCAAGCAGTTGTGAATGCAGAGCCATCAGAATTTCCTGTTGGGCTAGGTCCACTTTGTGCCGTTGGACTGAGTTCTCGTGTTGAGCGATTGTGGTTAAAAGTTCACAAGTGGTGGGCATGTCTGGGTCCATGATTTATGGCTTGGTGTTACTGTCAGGGACGAGGCTGGAACTTGGGTCTCCGATGTGAGAGACTAATTCTCTACTACAGAGCCACAGTGGAATGATGAACCCAGAAGAGAGACACATGAATGAATTAAGTCTTTTTTAATAAAATAAAGTTCCGATGACTAAATTAAGCGTAAAACAAGTAATCCAAACAAGGTGTATCGAAACAGGGTATCCAGAAGGGTTATCCAAAAAGTTTAAACAGAAATAATCCAATTAGGATGTTCAAAAAAGGAATTCCAAAAATCCAACAAAAATAATCCACAACGCAAAAGGTTCAAAAAGACACAGTCCAAAAACTTGAGATAAAAGACATTAAAGAAACTAAACTGGATACATACTCAAAAAGGTTTGGCTACTGAATGCTACACACTAAGCACAGGACGGAGAACAATTGGCAACTTCAATACACTGAACATAAACGAGGCACATGTGAAAAGAATAAAACTAATGGCAAACAATAGGTGAAAACAATGACATATAGTGGCAAAAACATAAAACAATAGTCCCGAATCCTGACAATCCCAGTTTCGCAAGAGAAACCTAATTTTGTTCAGATCATGTCTCTGCCCTAGGGGCATGACGGCTTGGTCCTGCTGGGTTAGCTCAAAAGGAGAGTTTTCCATCGATGGGTGACGGAGAGGCATCTGTGTCCTCCCAGGCACCTCCCACGCAGAATGACAGTGTCAATGGAATGTCATTTCAAACTAAATAGACAAGATAACCATATTGGAATGGTACACACTGAAGACAGACACAATGAGAATCACAGGCAGTGGTAATCCAGTTTATGGTGACAAGCGAGCAACAATGAACATCCATGGGTCAGAACAAACATTGTATAACATCAAAGGGAACACGAACAACTAAACATCCAATGGAACATGAAGGTGCAACATGAAATACTTAACAATTCAAGTAGACCTGACCCTAAACAGAACAAAACACAAGGAATAAAAAGGGTCCTGGGAATGTATATCAGGTGTGGGTATAGTCAAAGATGGTGACGAACTGGTGCAATGCGTTATGGGTAGTGATGACCGTGACTGTTAAAGGTGTGTTGAATAATAGTACATGGAGTGAAAACACGGGGAAAGCTGGCAGGGGAACACAAAGGGGCAGACAGGACTGTTACACACATACAGTGAGGGAAATCATTATTTGATCCACCGTTGATTTTGTAAGTTTGCCTGCTGACAAAGAAATTAAGGGTCTAACATTTTTTGGTATGTGTATTTTAACTGATAGAGACAGAATATTTAAAAAAAAATCAGGGAGAAAAATGTTACATAAAGGTTAAAAAAATATTTGCATTTCAGTCAGTAAAATAAGTATATGGACCCCAAGCAAAACATAACTTTGTACTTGGTGGAGAAAACCTTGTTGGCAAGCACAGAGGTAAAACATTTCTGATAGTTGGTCACCAGGTTTGCACATGTGTAAGGAAACATTTTAGTCCACTCCTCTGTGTGTGCAAGGTAAAAGTTACCTGGCTGTCGCTCAGCAAATTGAAGTTTTAGCCTCCTTCACAGATGTTCTATAGGACTAGGATCTAGAGACTGGCAAGGAAATTTAATGTGCTTCTCCTTAAGCCACTCTTTGAATGTCTTGACAATATGTTTCAGGTCTTTGTCATGTTAAAGGGACATCTACGACCCATCTTCAGTGATCTAGTTAAGGGTATGAGGTTCTCGTCCAAGATTTTACGGCACACTGGCCCGTCCCTCAGCCACTCAATGTGCTGAAGTCATCCTGTACCTGTAGCAGAGAAAAAGCCCTGAAGCATAATGTTTCCAACACTGTGCTTCTCTGTAGGGATGGTGATCTGGGGGCATAGTCAGAATTTCTCTCCCTCCAAAAACAAGAGTCACTTTTGGTCTCACAGCACTTTCGCCAATCCTTTTCTGAATCATTTTGATGTTCATAGTCAAACTTAAATCTATCATGGCATAGCGTATTACCAATGGTTCGGATGCAAACTGTGGTCCCAAGTCTCTTGAAATCATAAACAAGCTTCTTCAGTGTAGTTCTAGGCTGATCTTTAACTTTTCTCATGATCATCTTTACTCCATTTGGGGAAATCTTGCAGGGAGCTCCAGACCAAAGGCAACTTATAGTTATTTTGTATTTATTTTATTTCCAAATAATCGCACCAACAGTTGTCTCCTTCTCACCAAGCTTCTGTCTGTAGCCTATTCAAGGTTTGTGCAGGTCTACAATCTTGTCCCTGACATCCTTTGATTCAACAAGGTGCTGAAAGCATTCTTTAGAAATGTTGGCCCATATTGATAGGATAGCATCTTGAAGTTGATGGAGATTTGTGGGATGCACGAAGCTCCCGTTCCACCACATCCCAAAGATGCTCTATTGGGTTGAGATCTGGTGACTGTGGAGGCCATTTTAGTACAGTGAACTCATTGTCAACCAATTTGAATTGATTCGAGCTTTGTGACATGGTGCATTATCCGGCTGGAAGTAGCCATCAGAGGATGGGTACATGGTGGTCATAAAGGGATGGACATGGTCAGAAACAATGCTCAGGTAGGCCGTGGCATTTAAACGATGCCCAATTGGCACTAAGGGGCCTAAAGTGTGCCAAGAAAACATCCCCCACACCATAACACCACCACCATAATTGCATTAATGAGAAATTGAACAGGTGTTCCTAATAATCCTTTAGGTGAGTGTATAACACCAATCAAGTCTATTTTCTGCGAAATTCACCAATTTGAATTCGTAAATTTATGTAAATCCGAAGAGTTTTTTTTCCATGGAAGGATTCTTGGGTGTCTAATCTAGAATGTCTGAAACATCTTTGGTCCAGTAACTGGATTCGTTTGGCCAGTCAGAATCAAGATAAAAGATTCTCGGACCACTGGCTTCTCGAACATAATCCACAGCTAGATTGGCTCCCGGGCACTGTCTACTGTTGGAGTCCTGCATACCACCTTAGCTGTCTCACTCTAGAAAACCCTAACCCTGCTCTCGAGTCCCTGAGTCCTTAGACCTGTCCCGAGTCCCTAGCCATGACAACTATCTCAAAGGTATTCAGTAAGCTCAGGGCCACCTCCCTACCACTTCACCGTTCTTATGACTGCACTGTGGAATTACTGGCAGGTACCTGTCCCCCCCAAGGGCGCATAATTTCCCTATCCTCTCCCGAACGTGAGGCGATGAAAACGTGCATTGTGGAGGCCCTAGATGCGGGGGTCCTCCAACCATCTATGTCCCCGGCCGGAGCTGGCTAATTCTTTGTGGGGAAGAAGGACTGATGCTTACGCCCCTGTATTGATTACAGAGCTCAAAACAAGATCACCGTCCGTAACCGCAACCCCCTACCTCTCATGGCCACAGCCTTTGAGCTACTTCAAGTAGCTTCCATATTCCCCAAACTTGATTTACGCAACGCTTACCACCTTTTGCGCATTAAACAAGGGAAGCTGTTTTCCAGGCCCTCATAAATGACGTTTTGAGAGACATGCTCAATTTGTTTGTATTAGTTTACCTTGATGACATCCTCATTTTCTCGAGTTACCTCCCAGAGCTCTTTGAGCATGTTAGCAGAGTCCTCACCTGTCTTCTGGAGAATCACCTTTTATGTTTAACCAGAGAAATGTGAGGATGCCTTGGACGTAGGAGTGGGAGCAGTCCTTTTACAAAGAGGTGATGGCAACAGGCTCCACCCATGCGCCTTTTTCTCTCGCCGCCTTACACCTTCGGAGATAAATTATCATGTGGGGGATAAGGAGCCTCTAGTGGTTAAATTGGCTCTGGAGATCCATTCCAAGTTCTTACTGACCACAAGAACTTTGAGTACATCCAACAGGCCAAAAGACTCAACCCCCGCCAGGCTCGCAGGTCTCTTTTTTTAACCAATACCAATTCATCTTGTCTTTTCGGCCAGGTTCAAACTTTTAGCCGGATGCCCTGTTTTGAGTCTATGCCAACAGCAACCAAGAAGATACTATCACGCCTATCATCCCCGTGTCTAAAATTGTCTCTCCTATGAGGTGGGAGGTGGAGTCAGCCGTAAGACGTGCACAGACTCATGAATCAGATCCGGGAGGAGGTCCTACCAACCGCTTATTCGTCCCGAGGGCTATACGATCCAAGATTCTCCAATGGGGCCACTGTTCTCATCTGACCTGTCACACAGGCACTGACCATACCCTTGAGTTCCACCAAAGGACACTTTGGTGGCCAAGTATGAAGGAGGCTACATTCAATCAGGAGAAAATTCCCCATCATTCACCCCTTGGATTACTCCACCCCTTACCCATTCCGAGATGACCGTGGTCCCAATTATCTATGGACTTCATCACTGGGCTCCCACCATCCCGTGGTAACACCACTATTATGGTGATAGTAAACAGATTTTCTAAGGCCGCCAAATTTATTCCACTTCCCAAATTACCTACAGCCAAACAAACCACCAAACTAGTAATTAACCATGTTTTTGAGTCTTTGGCATCCACCAGGACATCGTCTCGGATCGAGGTCCCCAGTTCTCCCGGTTTGTGGTTGCAAGTCCGCCGCTGGCTCCTCAGAGTCTCCCAGCAGTACCAGATGCAGGCTAATCGAAGACACAGACCAGCCCCTACCCTCCGCCGGGGTCAGCGCGTTTGGCTTTCCACTAAGTAGAAACTGGCCCAACGCTACATAGCTCCCTTCAAAGTGGCAAGGAGAGTAAACTCTGTAACCTACCGTTTACATTTACCCAGATCTTGAAATATTAACCCCACCTTTCATGTCTCCCTGTTAAAACCTGTTGTTTTCTCTCCTTTGGTTCCGACAGGCAGACCTCCGCCTCGCATAATCGGAGGGCTGCCAGCATACACAGTCCACTGCATATTGGACTCCCTTCGAGTACAAAGGTCACTACAGTATCTTGAGGACTAAGAAGGCTATGGCCCAGAGGAGTCTCTTTTATTAAAAGACTGTATAACCCCAAGTCCTCTTGGGTGCATCTCTCTTTGCTGGGTTCATCACTTCCCATGTGGCTCTGCGGGAGTAAAAGAAGTCTCGTACATCGGAGACCTGAGTTCGAGCACTGCTTCTGACATTAAAAGATACGTGTGTTCACTTAGCACCCCCTTTAAAGTTGAAGTATATAACAGTCGTTCGATTGTTGCTTCATCCAAGAACACTCCTTCCGGGATCGATTCTTCCAAGCACCACACAAAGGACAGTAAGCAGTCCATCTCTCTCTCAATCCCACTTTGGCGTTGCAGTCCTTAAATGCGATCTCTCCACGCCCTTACTTTAACGAGACGCAGGTGTTTGTCATTTGCTCTTGACCCACTTACTCACCGTATGTCCCCAGCTCTCTCTCCCACTGCAGACCTCGCTGAACCTCGCCCCCCATTCCACAATCTCAGATAGTAAAAACGTATTTTTTTTTAGGACACCGCTGTATCATTTCAAATCCGTTCACCATAAGAATGAACGACAGGCGAATTCTCTTGTTAAATTGTGTTGTGAACATGCAGAAAGGTGTCATTATTACAGATTAAAATCAGCAAAATAACGTAACAAGCCCTTCCGTAATAATAAAAGAAAATATATAGAATAGCCTACTTTTTCTTACAGTCTAAAGACTGTTTAAACACACTCACACATATTTATATCTGTTTACAAATGTTGACACATTTAAAACTATTCTGTGGAATTTTGAAGATTTTCCCTGAATGTTATGTTTGAATCAAAGGTGCCATTCCCTGAGATCCCATTTTTTAAACTTAAGTTAGTGTGTAATGTTGCCGTTAGAGCATAAACAATACCTGAAAAATTATAAAGCTCAAAGTTCAGTGCCAAGCGAGATATTGTCTTTAACAAAATTCAGTTTTCAAGAACTACAGAGAATGGCTGGATCGGACTACATTTACATTTCTGCATTTGGCAGACACTTTTATCCAAAGCGACTTACATTGCATTGTATTATACATTTGTTTATAACTGTATGCAATCCCCTGGGGATCCCACCTTGGCATTGCTCTAACCACTGAGCCACAGGAAAGCTAAATGCGTAACAAAAAACTGCCATACGTAACAACCAAGAATACTGCTTGAATGTTGACGGATTCTCAATAAAACCCTTGTCATCATCAAAGAATCTTGGTGTTTTATTTCCAGTAATCTGTGATGTGAGAGGCATGTCGCCAACACCTTTAAAACCAAGTTTTTCCATTTTAAGAATATATCTCAATTATGTCATATACTGTCACTATCTGATGCAGAGATTTTTAATTAATGCATTCATAACGTCAAGACTAGATTATTGTAATGCACTCTGAAGGTCGAGTTCTTACACAGACAAAAAAGTATGGCTATATTAGCCCGGTTCTGTCAACTTTGCACAGGTTACCTATAAAGCATCGCATTAACTTTAAAATCTTACTGATTACCTATTGAGCCCTAAACAGTTTAGGTCCACAGTACCTGAGTGAGCTCCTCTTATATTACAGTCCTGCATGTTCGCTATTTTCTCAGGGCTCCGGTCAGTTGGTGATTATAAAAATCAACTGCAATTAGAATATTAATGATAATATTCAAGCTATAATCTACCTTTTTACTTTTGTTATTTTCTTTTAATTTAGCCTAGTTGCGCAAGCACTGTCAAGCTTGTAGAAATGCTGCAGTTTTGCCAGAGGGGAACTGGTTCCCCTAGTTAGATCTGGGTTCTCCCAAGGAGTTCTCTCCATTGGAGTTTTGAATTCCTCCTCACCGTTTGCATACTGTTTTTCACTGTTTGCCTGACGGAGGGCTGCTGACGGCAGTTTCAGAATTGAGCGTTTTTGTATTTGTCAATATCCCTTTAAATGTAACATTCTGCTTAATTTATTCGTTAATACATATAGGAATTTATAGTTCGCATAATTTTTGACCGGTGTTTCTCTCATTTCTCTTAAATGTTTGCTTTCCTGTGATAACCTCGCTGTGTGCATATGTATGCGTGCCTATGTGCTATGTCAGTACGTGTGTATTTGTGTTCTGTTCGTATGTGTGTGTATGAGTCTGTTTGCGTGTCTGTATTCTGTGTGTTCACTTTTTTTTTACTTGTAGTGAATATTTTTTATGTACAGCTGCTTTGTAGCACTGAAAATTGTAAAGAGCGCTATTTAAATAAAGTTGAGTTGAGATGGCATATGTTAAACTTCAGGTTCCTTTCGAATACTAAATTTCTTTCTGTGTTTTGGATTACCCTTAAAATCAAATCAGAAATAGGTTGGATGTAGTGAGAGAATTCTTTTGAAGATCTGGGAGCACAACACGACACAAAGGCATCCAGCTTTTGAACTCATTTATTTCAGGGAAGACACGTCTTTATATAGTGCACAATAAGACACCTGTTATAACCAAATGAGGTATAGAAAACATATCAGGTAAGACAAATAATGTTTAGTTTAGAATAAATCCCCTTCCTCCACATTTAGCCAGCTGTTCGCTCAGTGAGCGGCTATCCACTCTGTGAGCAGTAAAACCACACATTGGCCACACTTATTCATTAATTTATGTGGGCTTATTAATCTATGTATCTAACAGCATATCCAAGTGAACATTATTAAAAATATTTATAAATAGTTAATAATAAATAGTTTATAAAAAGTATAATTTATCAAATTAATAATTTAATGCATCATATGACAATTTATTTTGTATTATTTATTGTGTCAAATAAATCAGCTGTCACAGTCAACAGCTGGAGTGCCCTCTCAAATCCACTTGAGAGCACTCCCCTCATCACCCGGACTGTCATTGCACACTACATTCCCTACACTACACCTGTCAAGTCTCGGAGCAGTTCGTGACTCAAGCATTATACATTATAAGACTTTAAAATGTTTAAATGTTTTATAAAATATTCAGTTATGGTCCTTGATTGTGATTGTTTGAGCCGAGTTTCAAGCTTTTATAAAGTACTGCCGTAGCTGCTTACCACATCACATAGCCTAAGTATCACTGTGCCACTGTTTTTTGTCTATTTCTTGGCCTTGCTATGCATACAGTATGGTTTAACCTTATGTAGTGGGTTACAAGTGCATTTTATAAACAGATAAGGGTTTTTTAACAACGCCCCTTAGCTCTTATTAAAGGCACTGCAACCCCCTGCTTCTAGGAGCTTATTGCTTAATTTTATTTAATTTTCATCAAGAAATAATCTTCTTGCTTAAATGTGATCTGTTTTTATGTTCCCATCGTTTTTATGGCTGTATGTGATCTAAACCAGATGTCCATTTTGGGTTAAATTTGCTCCAAATCAGACAAACTAAACAAAGTCCAATTTTCTTTTATCATTTTAGTGCTGAATAATAGCCATGACAGGTCGACATGATTTAGCCCAAAAAGCATCTTCATATACAATGGTGTGAAAGTATTT
The DNA here is from genome assembly GCA_029783895.1 of Triplophysa bombifrons. NCBI lineage: Eukaryota > Metazoa > Chordata > Actinopteri > Cypriniformes > Nemacheilidae > Triplophysa > Triplophysa bombifrons. The sequence goes on along the minus strand of JAPMJR010000050.1, from coordinate 30,974 downwards.
GCCCCCTTCCGGATTTTTTGTTTTTTTTTGCATATTTGTCATGCTTAAATAATTCAGATCATCAAACAATTTTTATATATTACTCCATCCAAACATTTCTGGCCCTATGTGGAAAAAGTAATTGTCCCCCTTGGTAAATCATGAATTAAATAACCGAGTAAAATTTCACTTGCCACACTCAAGCCTAATTAGTGCCAGACCTGTTGAATCAATAAATCCCTTAAGTAGATACTGTCTGACAAACTGAAGTAGTCTAAAAGATTTCAAATAGCAACACATCATGCCGCAAATGAAACAAAGTCATTGAAATGTATCCGTCTAGAGAGGGTTACAAAGTCATTTCTACGGCTTTGCGCCATTATCCACAAATTGAGAAAGCATGAAACAGTGGTTAACTGTCCCAGGAGTGGCCGGCCAACCAAAATTACTCCAAGAGCACAACGATGACTCGTTAAGGTTTTGGAGCGGCCCAGTTAAAGTCCGGACTTAAATCAAATTTAAATGCTGTGGCATGACCTTAAAAAAGGCTGTTCATGCTCGAAGACCTTTTTCAATGTGGCTGAATTAAATCATCTGAATAATTTAAGCATGACAAATATGCAAAAATCATGAAGGAGGCAAATACTTTTTCACACCACTGTGTAGTGTATTTCAGGGAAAACTATGAATTTGATCACAGTCAAATACGTATAATTAATGATGATTAACTATACCTATTTTATACACCTTTATCAGAGTCAGCAGACCTAATAACAGCAACAAAACTAGATTCACTCGTCCAGCGAGGGATCAGCAGATCGTATATCAAATCTAAGAAATATTACTTTCCTGGCCCTGGAAACATAACACTCTTACTGTACAGTACCGCTCCAGAAGTTATAACGAAATCAAGCAGTTTAAGTGGTGCTAATATGCGATAAACAAACACAGCAACAATTCAATTGTAGATAACAAATGCGGGTTTATTTACTACACTAAAGGGAAAACAAACCGACTGACTAACAAAATAACAAATGCTAACAAACAAAACATGAAACATAAATGCAGTAAAGAAAGGTAAGAAATAGACAAAGTAAAGAGTGGCAGTTTTACAAACAGCTATTCACATCTGCATGAACCATCGAGGATAATCTCCTTTGTAAAAAAAGGGGTTTCAGCTTAAACGCAGCTATTTAGGATATAGTTGGATACTTGCATTGGTTCCAAATGGAGGATGCTTAAGAGAAGGCAGTTGGATCCGACTTGCTCGCGCCGGTTAGAGTTGCTACTGAGAGGTGTTAACGACCCCAAATGGTCACCTTTGATCTGGCCAAGATCCTACAACTGTATGGTGGATGGGACATTAGGAATGAACAGTGTAAACATATTTCAAATGACTGCTGCTTGTATGCTGGCAGAATGATGAGGCTGTTTCATGCTTACATGAAGGTTTATTTGTTTTTCTCCCAACAGCAGACAAATCCATTGATGAGTTCACACCAACGGCAGCATTTCCTGCACTGCAGTACCTCGAGTCCGTAGATGAGGGTGGTGTGGCGTGGCAATCAGGACTTCGCACAGGTGATTTCCTAATTGAGGTAAGTGAGACCTTCATCCAGAATGACTTTTTGACTGTCACGGTTGCTGTGGCAATATACGACTCTTAACTCAAAAAAAAAGTTGCCAGCCTACGCCAGCGTTTTTTAACATTTTCACCAAATTTTAATGGCTCACAGTACATTTTCTGTAAAGAATATATGGACAAACAATATGTCAAATGAAAGAACAGAGTCTTTGCTTTTGAACAAAAGAAACAGTTTTCTTCTATTTTCATTTGTTCGGAATTCCGCCCAGATTACAATCAGAACAATCATTAAAAACCGCTAAAACATATACGTTCTAGGTTCTGGGATTCTGTACTTTTTCCCAAAGGTGTGTAATAGCGCCACCTGCAGTACAACAGTACAAACACTGATTGCCTTAATAACTCGTCTTTGGCGGGGAACCGTTTTCTTTTTTAAATGACGAGATAACTCGTCAATGGCGGTGAAAGAGTTAAGGCACCTGTCCACGGAAACCGCAAAAATGACAGTAGATGTCACCAGACCGTCCTTGTGTGTGCATGTAGTATTGTCCTCAGATGTGACTTGGAATACAACTGTGGACAAACACAATGATGACTTGTTTAAGGATGAGTCCATATAGTTATTGTCCCTGTCTAATGAATGCAAAGCAAGGAAGTGTTTTTGAAAAGACATGTTTCTGTTTAAAACTAGGGCTGTGCATTATGAAAAATGAATGTGATTACAAATTTGAACACATTTCACCTTCGCTTCTTGTGAGGTCACTTGCATTCGACACCCGCACTCTTCACACTGCCTTTATCTCGCACGCGTAGCACAAGCACTTATGGATTTTGGAAATTTGACAAAATGTTGTTGGCCTATGTGTAGTCGGTTTGGGGCTACCACTCTGCGTTGTGTTGTGTTGTGTTGTGTGAGGAATACAGACTGGAGTCGAATTGCTGGTTCAGAGGTTTTTTATCTCGCTACACTCAGACTTCCTGCATGAGTTGTAAAATGCAGTTCCCTTTCTGTCGGTCTCTCAACGTTGTGTCGAGAACGACAGATAGGGTTCGCCCTTGAGAAACTCTGACTACTTTAGAAAAGGCCAATGAAATTTGTATCATTCACTTACCTTTTGTTCTTCAGAGCCTTCGCTCATGACTACGAACAGAACGAATTCAATGAATTCTTCTTTTTCTGCCGGATCTACAAAGTACAGCAGCGGATCGTCCCTACCTGCATCGACCTTCCCCTGGGCGTCTCGGCGGTTCCGGAGGTGTTCGAGATTTTTCAGTCTGACTTTTCAGGACTGACTGAGCATTCTCCAGCGCGGCATGTCCCGCTGGTCTCTTTGGTGCAGCACCCTCATCGAGGAGGGGGACGGACACGATCGCTGCGTTAGGTGTCTGGGCGTCCAGCACACTGAAGCAGCGTTCGTTGACACATCTTGCCCGCACTGCAGGCAGATTGTCATTCAGAAGTTGCGGTCACGGGTGACTGTCTTCCTACGGGAACCAGCCACCATTACGTCTGCTACCCGGGCTGTGACATTGGTGGCTACGGCCCCAAAGTCCGCGACATCGGGGCTACGGCCTCGAAGTCCGCCTGTATTAGTAGCGTTAGTGATGTGGGGACATCTGCGAACGTAAACCCGCCAGCCAGGTGCTCACTGGTCAATCGCACTCCGATTCGCTCTTCTGAACGTTCCCCAACCGGCGGTGGCATACCGTCCGGATCCTCAGCCACGCACTCGGAAACGATGCGTGACGTAGATGAGATGTCGCTTGCAGCATCGGAGGGAGACTGGCATCCGACTCTGACGAATCCGACTCCACCCCCAGCAGTCGAGCTCAGGAGAAAGCAGAGGTGATGTCAACCATGCTAATCCGGGGATAGGTCGGAGTGCGGTACACGGTTCACGGCCCGCTCCAGTGAAACCAGCTCCGGCTCCCTTACTTCCCTCGTTGGTGGGGCAGACAAAGGCTACGTCGAGATCCCCCGGCTGGACAGTGCGCCTACGTTACACCTGTGCCGTGGGCGGCTGCCACCTGGGGGGAATCGGCCACGCCTACCGTCCAAAGCATGTAGGACTTCGGCATCACTGATGTCGAAGCCTTGCACTGCCGCGGGCCAGGCTGCCCCTCTTTCTACGCCATGGCCATCCTGCAGGTCCGCCAGGCCAGGGCGTTGAGAGAGCTCCACGAGGGTAAGGCCGACCCGGGTATAATGCAGGATCTCCGTGCCGCCACTGACAGCGCTCTACGGGCGACTAAGGTGGCGGCGCGGGCCCTGGGTCGGACGATGTCCACAGTTGTGGTCAGAGAGAGACACCCCCGGCTGAACCTTGCGCAGTTGAATGACACTGAGAAAGTCCGCTTTCTTGATGCATCCGTCTCGCAGGGTGGGTTGTTGGTAACACCGTCGAGGACTGCGCTCAGCAGATTTTGACGGTGAAAAAGTAGACAGTGGCGACTAGTCACATTTTACCGCGCTGCGACTCGGCCGCCCAGAGGCCTCCGAGATCTCGCGTGATGTCTGCTTCCCAGCAGCCCAGGACCCCTTCGACTTCGGCTCCGGTTCCTGTGCCCCCACAGGCGGCACCCCGGAAGTGGAGGTCGGGGGGGAAACCTCCACCCCGTCAGCAACCTTCTCGCGAGAAGGGACACTGATGGGAAGACCCCAGGGAGAACAACATCGGGCCCGAACCTTCACAGCTACGGCTCTGATTGGTCGGTACGGGACAGCTCCTGCCTCGTCACCAAAGCCGGTCCCTTTTCAGGGCCTGGCGCCCACTTACTCACAGAGTTTTTCCGTTCTCCCCGGGTGTACTAGCAGCCGATCACACACTCCATTGGACTGTGCCTGGCAAACCCGACCTCACGCCCTGGCGAGGCGTAGGGTCGTATACACAAGACAGCTGCTACCACTCTTAAATCGACAGTGCGTACAGCTGTCCCGCCAGGCAGGTAAGTGAGCAGAGCCAACCTTCCCTCCGGGGCCCCTTCGGGGTTCCCCCGTGACACAGTTAGCTCTGCCAGCCGTCGAACCACCCTCCGTGGGAATGGTGAAGCAGACCGTCCCCTTGGTCCCCCTGTCACAGTCCCTGGGAGCTCGAGAGCTGCCCACACTGTCTCGTTGACTAATGAGGACGGTCCATCTTGGTTACTCGATCCAGTTTGCCAGAGACTCTCCCAAGTTTTGGGGCATCATCTCTCCCTCTGTCAGAGGCAGGGACGCCTACATACTTCGGGTAGATGTCACCACCCTTCTGGCAAAACACGTATCGAGTTCGTCCCTCAAAAACCAAGATGTTCAGTGGGTTACTACCCGCAATTCTTCATTCCCAAGACGGTGGGTTGCGCCATAGGTCTGCGTACCTTGAACAAAGCACCTTCATAAGCTGCCGTTCAAGATGCTCACGCAGAGGCGCGTCCTGACATCTATCAGGTGTCAGGATTGGTTCATGGCAATCGACCTGAAGGATCCTCCCTTTCGGTCTCTCCCTGTCTCCACGGTCTTCACGAAGATCGTGGAAGCCCCCTTTCTCCCTGAGGGGAGGAAGGTGTGCGGGTACTAAACTATCTCAACGACTGGCCTACCTTGACACACTCGCGAGATCTGTTATGTACACAAAGGGACCTGGTGCTGTGGCACCTAGACTGATTGGTACTCCATGTCAACTGAGAGAAGGGCAAGCTCTCCCCAGTGCAGAGCATCCTCTTTCTCGGTATGGAACTCAATTCTGTCACCATATCGGCGCAACTGTCCGCAGTTCGCGCCCAGCCGGTGTTGAACTGCCTGGAACATTTCAGGCAGACAGCGGTCCCCCTGAAACAATTCAGAGGCTCCAGGGCACATGGCATCCTCGCCGGTTAATACCCCTCGGGTTGATGCACATGAGACCGCTATCACCGGCTTCTGAGTCAAGTTCCGAGGAGAGCGTAGCACACCGGCAGCAGGCGCATGTTGATGACGCCCTGCTTCAGACGCACCATAACCCCTGGTCTTCCATGACTTTTTGACGGACTCAGGTCCCTCTGGGCAGGTTATGAGACAGGTCGTGGTGACGACTGACGTCTCCCTGCAGGGGTACGGTGCAGTGTGCAACGGGCATGCAGGCGGGGCGTTGGACGAACCCCCGCCTGTGCTGGCATATCAATTGCCAAGAGTTGTGGGCTGTTCTACTTGCACTGAGCAGGCTACGGCCTCTCGTGCGAGACAAGCACGTGCTGGTCCGAGGACAGCACTATAGCTGTAGCGTACACAGATCGTCAGGGTGGCGTTCGCTCACAGTAGCTAACACAACTTGCTCGACGCCTCCTCCGGCGGAGTCAACAGGTGACCCCTTCCCTGCGGGCCACACACACACCCCGGGCAAACTGAACTAGACAGCCGACATGCTTTCTCGCAAGTCTATGCCTCGTGGAGAGTGGCAACTCCACCCCCGCGCAGTCCAGCTCTAGACGGCGCTCTTCTCGTCCTGGTGTCTCTCTCAACGAGAGACCCACCGAGGTGTTCGATCAGGATTTTGTTTCCCTTCTTACGAGACTGGAGACTAACATCTCTCCTCCACACTGAATGTGTATGTAGTCGCTATCGCCACTCTTCACGACTCAGTTGATGGAAAGTTTCTAGGATGACAGAACCTGGTCACCAGGTTCTTAAGCGGCATGAGAGGGGGCCCCCCAAGAGCCCCTCGAAGGTTCCGATCTTCCTCACCCGAGTAAGACGGCCCTCCTGATGGCGCTCGCTTCCTTCAAGAGGGTAGAGGACCCCTGAGCATCCTCCGTGTCCCCGGATTGCCCTGAATTCGGCCCTGGAAACTCTCACGCTATCTTAAGACCCAGGCCCGGATGCGTGCCCAAAAAGTTCCCACTACTCCCTTCCGGGCGAGGTGGTGAACTTGCAGACGCTCCCCATCGGGGAGGAAGACCCATCCCGATTCGTGTTGTGTCAAGCGCATTGCGCCTCTACCCGGACCGCACGCAGAGCTAAAAAAGCTCTGACCAGCTCGGTGTCTGTATTGGAGGACAGCAGAAGGGGAAGGCTGTCTCCAAGCCGAGGTTGGCGCACTGGGTCGTGGATGCCGTTACGACGGCATTCCGATCTCAGAATCTCCCATGCCCATTGGCAGTGAGGGCTCACTCCGCATAGGGTATAGCCACCTCCTGGGCACTGGCCAGAAGCGCCTCTCTAGCAGACATCTGTTGAGCTGCGGGTTGTGCTGCGCCCAAACACCTTCGCAAGGGTTAACAACCTGCGCGTAAACCCGGCGTCAGCCTACGTGGCGACATGTAGAACTGGCATCCGGGAGGGCGTATGCCTGCGAAAGCACCTTTCCACCCTCCACTAGGTTGGGTCAGTGTGCTATCTACCTCTCTTCTTACCCAAACATATGGCAAGGAATAGGTATCTCACCAACCTCCCTTCTTGCCCAAATACTGGTTAAGAAAAGGTATTCCATCCATCACTAAACGAGCACACCCTGGGGGCTGGCTGGGCAGAGCAGCCTTCCCCCTTAGGCCGGGATACCATGTGAGCTATCACAGATAACTCAAACCTTACCTAGTGCTACCGGACGTCTGTAACACCCCCTCCGTGGGCTGTTCCGTCTGATCCTGTATCCTCATGAGACTTGGTTCCCACTCCTGGTAACCCATGAGCTTTCCCCAGGTGGGCCTCCACCTTGCGGTTAACTACTCAGTCCGCACGTTCCATGCGTTCTCCTCCAAGGACGAGACCATACCTATATCCACCATATTCCTCCCCACGGGTAGGAGGTGGCCTCTGCAGCGCATTCCTGATTAAGGACGTGGCGCTTACCCAATGTAAACCCGAGCCGGACGGCCTCTCGCCAGTAGAGAGCTAAGGCCCCGTCTGTGAAAGGTTACAGGTCAGGGCTGTACCCATCTTTCTCCAAGAAAGCTCTGGAACCCCCCGACCACCACACTGGAAGGTTACAGTTTCGCGAAAGCATCGAGCTGACACGCCCAGGCTTGTTACCGTCGCTTCGCTTGAGATTGTGACGCGATACAGCGTTGTGGCGTTTTCCATAGGCAACCCCATCTGGCAACACAACGTCGAGAGACCGACAGAAAGGGAACTTCTTGGTTACGTCTGTAACCTCAGTTCCCTGATGGAGGGAACGAGACGTTGTGTCCCTTATGCCACGAACACGTATCGTATTCTGCTGCAGTCGTGAGAGGCTCTCAGGCTCTTCAGAACAAGAGGTAAGTGAATGATGCACGCCAGCTTCCTTTTATACCGGATATCCGGGGGCGGAGCCCGGCATGCAAATTTCATTCGCCAAATTTCATTGGCCTTTTCTATAGTAGTCACAGTTGATTGGTTCTCAAGGGCGAACCCCATCTGTCGTTCTCGACACAACGTCTCGTTCCCTCCATCAGGAAACTGAGGTTACATACGTAACCAAGACGTTATTAATAGTGGCATACAAGTAGTTCATATTTAATCAGCCTTCTCCTCGTTCTGCTCAGAACTCCCGCGGACTGAAGCGAGTTCACAATACACAATCCCATTTACAATTATAAAGAAAATAGAATATATATCTATATATCTCTAAATATACATTGACACTAACCAATCTCATATAATATATATCTTTAAATCACCTGTATCCAGCATTTTATATTAAACAATTGGATTGAACACATATAACAAAGAAATCACAAAACCAATTCATAACCATACCTGCATGAGTAGTAAATTGCAGATATTGATCGTGGGATACAATGTAGTGCATATTAAATCAGCCTTCTTCTGTCAAACATACGAACATAGAAAAGGTGTCAGCAGACACGCTTCACAGGCCGACTCTTACATTAGCATATAGCACCACATGCTACAGCATTCACTCGATTTAAACTTTCACTTATGCAGGAAAAACATCTTAAAATGGAAAGATTATATACTTCTGCATACTCGTTTACATTTGAACAAAACCGATCACTTAATTAGTGATTATTTTCACTTATAACCAGGGCCTGAAATTAACACCCGACCACACGCCAAATGCGGGTGAATTTTGCAATTTGCGGGTAAAACTGTCAATCTACCTGCCACATTGGCGGATAGTTAATGAGAATTGAATGATTCAATTTGAATGATTTTTTTCGTCTGGTTTTTTTTTTTAGTCCGCCATTTCGTTGGATTTTAGCTCAAAATGTGGCGGGACATTACTGGGGTAAAGAGGCCAGCTGAAACGAACAACCAACAAAAAGATGAGGATGAGTCAAAGAAAAGTAAAAGACGACGTTTTAATACGAAGTGGACAATTGGCGACAACGGCAAGGTTCGTGAGTGGCTAATTTATGACCGCAGTACAGACGAAATGTACTGCAGTGACTGCCGTATGTATGGCTCAGAGAAAGCAAAGTCAAATCCCTTTGTAATCGGGACTAAAAACTTAAAATTAGAAGCAATTAAGGACCACGAGTCATAAAAAAGCCACCTACACACAATAAGTTGCAAAATATCAAAGACTGCGCTTCCGGAGGAGACCGCTGCGGTCAAGGCACTGACGTCAATGAAAGCAGAGCAGTTTGAGAAAATGCGACTCCTGTTTTCATAACGTCCACGCGATCGAAGAAGATGAGGCCCTTCTCTGACTACGTTTGGATGTGCGAGTAAGTATTAAACTGTTGGTGAGATGGAGAAACTTAAATCACATGTCACCAGTTTGAGTGCAGCTATGACACGTCAGAGGGGATCTGGCCCTCCCGGCTGAGCCTGGTTTCTCCTGAGGTTTTTTTCTCCATTAATTAATCATTGGAGTTTGGGTTCCTCGCCACAGCAGGGCAGTGTTGGCCTGCTCACCGGGAGACTGCATTCATTCATTTATTTATTTATTTATTTAGAAATTAGCTATTATTTATTAGTATGATCTTACTCGTTGTATGAATACCATGCACTGTGCTGTGTTTTAACTTTTCTGTTTTTCCTGTTTGCCCCTGTAAAGCTGCTTTGAAACAATACACATTGTGAAAAGCGCTATATAAATAAACTTGAATTGAATTGAGATGGGATGAGATGAGATAATGACTATGTCTGTGACACAGCAAATCAATGAATAAAAAATATATAGTCTAAAAGTTATTATTACTTATAATGATTTTGTTAATATCTTGACATCACTTAAATGTGTATTCTTACAAGTTAAAGAATAATGTTTGTCTGATTTCTATTTTTCATGTTTATGAGGCAAAAAAAAAAAAGTAAAAAGGTTGGTAAAAAGTTACTGTGGCAGGTTGTCAAAAAAGTTAACTTCAGGCCCTGCTTATAACACTTTGAACAGGAGTGCACACAAAACATACCTCGCTCCGCTCAGACCTCCCGCGGACTAAAGCAAGAGCGTGCAGCGCGCCAATGACTTCACAACTGCGACAATTGTAAAATTCTGAAAAACATAAAAATTTCTCTCTTTTCGTTTCATATACACATATGTAACAGAAAACTTAGGATTTGTGTGAATTTAAAATAAAACACAAGTTATAATCAATACCTGTTACAAATGTACAGTTGAAAGAAAAAGTATGTGAACCCTTTGGGCTTACTTGGATTTCTTCATAAATTGGTCATAAAATGTGTTCTGATCTTCATCTAAGTCACAACAATAGAGAAACACAGTCTGCTTAAACTAATACCGCACAAACATTATATGTTTTCATGTTTTTATTGAACACAACATGTAAACATTCATAGTGCAGGGTGGAAAAAGTATGTGAACCTTTGGGTTTAATAACTGGTTGACCCTCCTTTGGCAGCAATAACCTCAACCAAACGTTTCCTATAGTTGCAGATCAGACCTGCACAACGGTCAGGAGAAATTTTGGACCATTCCTCTTTACAAAAGTGTTTCAGTTCAGCAATATTCTTGGGATGTCTGGTGTGAATCGCTCTCTTGAGGTCATGCCACAGCATCTCAATCGGGTTGAGGTCAGGACTCTGACTGGGCCACTCCAGAAGGCGTATTTTCTTCTGTTGAAGCCATTCTGTTGTTGATTTACTTCTATGCTTTGGGTCGTTGTCCTGTTGCATCGTCCATCCTCTGTTAAGCTTCTGTTGGCGGACAGATGGTCTTAAGTTTTCCTGCAAAATGTCTTGATAAACTTTGGAATTCATTTTTCCATCGATGACAGTAATCCGTCCAGGGCCTGAGGCAGCAAAGCAGCCCCAAACCATGATGCCCCCTCCACCATATTTCACAGTTGGGATGAGGTTTTCATGTTGGTGTGCTGTGCCTTTTGTTCTCCACACATAGCGTTGTGTGTTCTTTCCAAACAACTCAATTTTGGTTTCATCTGTCCACAGAATGTTTTGCCAGTAGTGCTGTGGAACATCCAGGTGCTCTTTTGCAAACTTCAAACGTGCTTCAATGTTTTTTTTGGACAGCAGTGGCTTCCTCCGTGGTGTCCTCCCATGAAGTCCATTCTTGTTTAATGTTTTCCTTATTGTAGATTTGTCAACAAAAATGTTAGCATGTGCCAGAGATTTCTGTAAGTGTTTAGCTGACACTCTAGGATTCTTCTTCACCTCATTGAGCATTCTGCGCTGTGCTCTTGCAGTCATCTTTACAGGACGACCACGCCTAGGGAGTGTAGCAACAGTGCTGAACTTTCTCCATTTGTAGACAATCTGTCTCACCCTGGACACATGGACATCAAGGCTTTTAGATATACTTTTGTAGCCCTTTCCAGCTTTATGTTAGTCAACAATTCTTGATCGTAGGTCTTCTGAGAGCTCTTTTGTGTGAGGCATGGTTCACATCAGACAACGCTTCTTCAGAACAGCAAACTCAAAACTGGTGTGTGTTTTTTATTGGACAGGCCAGCTTTAATCAACACATCCAATCTCATCACATTGATTGGACCCCAGGTTGGCTGACTCCTGGCTCCAATTAGCTCTTGGAGAAGTCATTAGCCTAGGGTTTCACATACTTTTTCCACCCTGCACTATGAATGTTTACATGTTGTGTTCAATAAAAACATGAAAACATATAATGTTTGTGCGGTATTAGTTTAAGCAGACTGTGTTTCTCTATTGTTGTGACTTAGATGAAGATCAGAACAAATTTTATGACCAATTTATGAAGAAATCCAAGTAAGCCCAAAGGGTTCACATACTTTTTCTTTCAACTGTATGCTGACTAATTGTTTATACAAAGAGTTTGTATAGGTGAACTAGCCAACCATAATACCACTTTGTCTGTCCATCACTCGTTTAATCATTTGTGGTGAACATAAGTTTGTGGAAGTGCTTGATGGTGTTGCTTTGATATAAACTTACTGACGTTAGTTACATTCAAAGGGTGTCAGTAAGATTCGTTAGTTAACAAAAACTGTAATTGTTCTTCTACAGCATTTGGTTTTTTTTATTTTTATTTTCGTTTACATTTACAAAAAACGTATTAATTTTAAAAGTTGTATTTGTGAAGTTAATATGGACAATAAACGGCTATGTTTTTATTAACTAAAAACCTGGTGCCTCAGTGCACATCATGTTGCACATTGTAAATGTCACGGTTCTGCCTATCTTGGTTGATTAATTCCTGGTCTTGAGGCAGAACCAAAACAGAATCCTCTGTTTCATGTGGGGAGAGACATTTTGGACCTTTTGGCCTTCCATACTCTCCCCGAGTCTCGTCTGTGTTTCCCGCCCTTTCCGTCTCATTGGCTTCCCCTTAGTGTTTCATCTGTTTCACCTGGTCCCTAATTAATTATCCTGTGTTTTGTCTCCCTATAAAACATCCTCATGTTTCATTGTCCTGTGCCGGTTCATTGTATGTACCTGTATGTTGTAAGTTTACCTTGCCTGTATGCTGTACGTTTACCTTGCCTGTATGCTGTTTGTTGTGCCTTGTCTGCCAAGTTCCTGTTTCACTCCAGTCTTAGTGTTTAAGTTTAGTTTATATTAAGTGTTGTTTAGACTAGTGTTAGTCAGTTCTGGTTTTAGTTGTTAGTTTTACAGTCTTGTTTTACCCCATCGTGGGTCTTTGTTTTGTGTTTGTTTAATAAACCTGTTCAACCCCTGTACCACCGTGCCTCCCTGCAATTGGGTTCTCCAGCCTTGTCTCCCTGTGAGATTCGTGACAGTAAATCTACAGTTTATGCCCCGGCCTGAAACCCACCACACTGAGGAAAATAAAGCAACACTGGGAAGGCCATCTAAAAAAAGAAGTTGTTTCCAAATAAATATGTTCAAGTTAAAAATAAGAATAGACTATTGTATGTACAAGGTATATGGTATATACAGCAGAATGAAATATAATTTTTAGAAAAAGTTTTTAAAAAAAATAGATGGTCTATTATCTGGAGGATTTAATTAATATTGCACTTAATTATTATTGCACAGAGTTATTAAATTGCACGGTGTGCAAAAAACATTGAACTGTTGAAGAGGCAGATGGCCTGAGGGAAGAAGCTGTTTTAATTCCGGTTGTTTTGGTGCTCAGTGCTCTGTAGTGCCGACCAGACGGCAGCATTGTGAAGAGATGATGGCTTGGATGTGAGAGGTCCAGGGAGATTTTCTGAGCCATTTTCCTCACTCTGGATATATACTTGATAGACTTTGCCGTAATATTATAATATAACATTTATTTGAAATATTATATATATATATATATATATATATATATATACTATTCATACTTTATCTAAATGTTATAATAAAATAATACAAAGATGTAATCCTTGATGGAGTTCTGAAAAACTGTATGGTTTATTTGTGTCGATTTGCACGTGACATCACAGATAGGTGTCGACTGCAATTGATGTCACAGGAAGCGAAGATGTCTGAGAGTGCACGTTTGACAGTGCATGTCCGAGAGTGCAAGTGCAATACTGCAGCCAGATGCTATTAGCTTTTGTAGATGTTCTGAGTGCAAGTGAAAGAAAGCTTTAAAGAGTTTAAGGAGCAATAAGCGATATGTCATGCAGGAGCAATAATACAATAGGTGCCAATACAAAGTTACTGGTTTCAACAAAAGCTAGTCCACTACTCTACCACTACACTATTCTATTCCTTTAATTATGATCCATCAGTCCCCCCATGACTTGTTCACTCGCTACTTTCCACCAATTTGAGCCTGTTTCTCTAATGACATTGACAGAAATGTTAAATATAGGAGACCTTCAACCTCAAGATTTGAGGACTGTTTTCTGACTTCCGCTCCTCTTACTTGTGCGGTTCCTCAAGGGTCCATTCTTTCTAGAACTTTATCAAAACTGAAGTACTGTATCTGCTGAGAATATAAATATTCATATATCAAACATATTAATAAACCTTATTAAAATAAGCAAATGAGAACAACACTGAAGCAAAGTAACACTCAAAGATCATCAATCAAAACCGAAACTTAATATAAAAAAAATCTAGGAAGACCATTTTAATACTCAAACTTCAAAAATGTTACATTATAATGCAAAAGTCACAGTTGCTAAACTTGGCATAGTGGATAGTGGGGGACACAGGAATTTCTAATGATTTCAATCTCACTTCATTGTCCTGCCACCACTGCAGAGGACTGTCACCATGTTCAATGACAGGCTCAGAACAAATAACATTCAGGCTCACTTTCAAAACTGTACAGCCCCTTAGAAACAGCAGTTGCTCCAAGGACCTTGGCATACAGAGTGTCCACTAAGTGGACTGATGGATTTCCTGCTTCTTTGCCTCTGGATCTGATTCTCAACTCAACTCAACTCAACTTTATTTATATAGCGCTTTTTACAATTTTCATTGTTACAAAGCAGCTGTACATGAGACACAATAGATTACAAGTAAAACAACTAAAGGCATATACCTGTAAAAACAAGAAAAAGGTGGAAAACAACAAAAAGACAGACATACAAATGCTCCACACACACAATATGCATACATACTTATACACATTGACATAGACGCACACACACAAACACACTCACACACACACACACACACACACAAACACACTCGCACAAAAGGACAGTGAAAGGACACATTTGAGATAATGAATCCACAGGTCAAATATTAAACGGACTATAAATTCTTATATATTAATTATTTCTAATTTCTCAATTTTAAAGCAGCCCCCCCGGCCAGGCAGATAGTGCAAAACAATATGCAAACGCTGGCGAGGAACCCAAAACTCTAATCGAGAAAAAAAAAAACTCAGGGGAGCCCAGGCCCGACCGGGGGATTCCACTTCCCCTCTGGCAAAAGCTGCTGCCTCTGCACAGGCACAACAGTGCTTGCACAACAAGGCTAAATAAAAATAAAAATAAAAAAATAAGCTTAATAAGGTAAATGGTAGATTTAAGATTATCATTAACAATCTAATAGCATTTGAAATGTTGTAGGAAAATCAAAGTTGCCTCGTCCTTTATCCAGCTCTATCCTCTTAGTTCTTGTCAGGTCACCGCTTCCCATTCTCAGCTCTGCCATCAGGTCTGGACATGAACTGCCTCCTGCGGTAACCTTGGAACAAAGAGACAAGACTGGCTGAGAGTAGAGTACTGTTCTGCACTCTTTGATGCAACAAGTACATCATTTGTTGTTGGATGTGTTCCTGGTTCCGGTTGATCTAAATAATGCAGCCTAAATCCTCTGAGGATTAATATTATGGAAGTGTAGTGTATGCAAGATTAAAAAGATGCGTCTTTAGTCTAGACTTAAACTGACAGAGTGTGTCTGCCTCCCGGACATTGCAGGGAAGAATATTCCACAGTTTAGGCGCTAGATAAGAAAAGGATCTACCACCTGCACTTGATTTTGAAATTCTAGGTATTACCAACTGACAGGACTCCTGAGAGCGTAATGCACGTGGAGGTCTGTAATACAATAGAAGTTCATTTAAATACTGCGGCGCTAGACCATGCAGGGCTTTATAGGTAATAAGCAAGATCTTAAAGTTAATGCAATGTTTTAAAGGTAACCAGTGCAAGGTTGAAAGAACCGGGGTTATATGCTCATACTTTTTAGTACGTGTAAGAACTCGAGCTGCCGCGTTTTGAACCAGTTGCAGTTTTTGTAATAGGCCTGCAGGGCCACCACCTAGAAGTGCATTACAGTAATCTAGTCTTGATGTCATGAATGCATGAATTAATTTCTCTGCATCTGACATCGACAGCATATGACGTAGTTTAGATATATTCTTAAGATGGAAAAATGCAATTTTACAGGTGTTGGCGACATGGCTTTCAAATGACAGAGTACTATCAAATACAATGCCAAGATTCTTAGCTGACGACGAGGATTTTATGGAGCATCCGTCAATCGTTAAGCAGTATTCTTGGTTGTTACATATAGCGGTTTCCGGTCCCGTAAGTAACACTTCTGTTTTGTCCGAGTTTAATAGTAAAAAATTGTTACTCATCCAGTTTTTTAAGTCAACTATGCAATCCTTTATTCGATCGAACTGCTGGGTTTCGTGAGGCTTCGAGGAAATATAAAGTTGAGTATCATCAGCATAACAGTGAAAGCTAATTACGTGTCGCTTTATTATATCTCCTAGAGGTAGCATGTATAATTTTTCCAGAATTTTAGATATAAAAGGTAAATTCGATATAGGCCTGTAATTCCCTAGTTCTTTAGGGTCGAGTTTGGGTTTTTTGACAAGGGGCCTTATAACAGCCACCTTAAATGCTTTAGGCACATGTCCTAGTGTCAGAGATGAGTTAATAATACTAAGAAGAGGATCTATAATTTCTGGTAGCATTTCTTTCAGTAGTTTTGTAGGTATAGGGTCTAGCATGCATGTTGTTGATTTAGATGATCTAATAATTCTAGACAGTTCATTGTGATCTACAGTAGAAAATAATTGCAATTTCTCCTTAGGGGTGCTGTAGTTAGTTTGTTCAGCGGGTTTCACTTCAGGTTGCATTGTTATAATTTTTTCTCTTATATCTTGGATTTTACTAGTGAAGTAGTTCATAAATTCTTCACTGTTATGCTGATAATCAGAATCTGACGTCGCTGACGACTTATTTTTTGTTAATTTAGCCACGGTGTTAAATAAAAACCTAGGGTTGTGATGGTTTTCCTCTATTAGTGATGAAAAGTAGGCGGATCTAGACATTTTTATGGCATCCCTGTATTTTCGAGTACTATCCTTCCATGCTATACGAAATACCTCTAAATTAGTTTTCTTAAAGTTGCGCTCCATTTTCCGGGACGCTTTCTTTAGAGTCTGAGTGTGTTCATTATACCACGGTGTTGGGCTGCCATTTTTAATTTTCTTTAAATGCAGAGGAGCAACTATGTTTAATATTTCCGAGAAGGTAGTGTTAAAATTTTCAATAGTAATGTCAAAATCGTCAACGTTTTTACTCTATAAAATATGCTAGATATTTTAGACAAGTCAGGCAGATTATCGAGAAACGCATCTTTGGTAGTTGAGGTAATCGTTCTACCATATTTGTAACAAGGAGTTTGATTTGCAGCCGTAGGCCAGTGAAGCAAACATAATATCAGATAATGATCCGAAATGTCTTCACTCTGCTGAACGATTTTAACATCGTCCACATTTATACCATAAGATAGTATTAAATCTAAAGTATGACTACGAAGGTGAGTGGGTCCTGACACATGTTGACTAACGCCCATGGAGTTAAGAGTGTCTTTGAAAGCCATGCCCAAGGCATCTGTATCATTGTCTACATGGATGTTAAAGTCACCAACGACAAGGACTCTATCTGCGGCCAGTACTAGTTCGGATAAGAACCCACCAAAATCTTTAATAAAATCTGTGTGGTGCCCTGGAGGCCTATATACAATAGCTAGAATAAATTTAAAAAATGTTTTATCCTTAGTAATAGGTGTTGATATGTGAAGTACCATGACTTCAAAGGAATTGTATTTAAAATTAGACTTCTGAGAGATGATAAAAGTATTATTGTAAAGTGCAGCAACACCTCCCCCTCTACCTTTTAGACGAGGCTCGTGTTTATAGTAATAATCTTGGGGAACGGATTCATTTAGAGTAATATAATCATCTGGCTTTGGCCATGTTTCTGTCAAACAGAGCAGGTCTATTTTATGATCGGTTATCATATCATTAACAAAAAGTGCTTTATTTGAGAGAGATCTAATATTAAGCAATCCGAGTCGTAAAAGTTGATTACTTGTATTTTGTTCATGTTTGATTTGTTTAACGTTTATTAAATTACTTTCAAGAGGTTTACGCAATATATTATGTTTGCTAATCTGGGGGACAGACACAGTCTCTATTTTATGTTGTTTGTAAGAAGGGGTTATTACATGTTGTATATTCTGTGTATTTTGTAACGCGAGACGGCAAGCAGACAGTTGGTTAAGCCATTCTGTCTCCTTCCTGACCTGGGCCCTAGGTAGTCAGCCTTTAGCATTATTAAGACTGTGTGCCAAATTTCTAGAGAGGAGGGAAACCCCATCCCAGGAGGGATGTTATTTATAAAATCTATATTATTCTGCAGGCACCACTCAGACAACCAGCCATTTAATGATGATAATCTGCTATAAATCTCATCACCAAGGTAAGCAGTGAGGGGGCCAGAGAATATTACAGTGTCTGACATCGTTTTTGCGAGCATACACACCTCTTTAATATTATCTTTAGTGATCTCCGATTGACGGAGTCTAACATCATTTGTGCCGACGTGAATAACAATCTTACTGAATTTACGATTAGCCTTAGCCAGCACATTTAAATTTGACTTGATGTCAGGCGCTCTGGCTCCCGGTAAACATGTGACTATGGTGGCTGGTGTCTCTATGTTAACGTTCCGGACAATATAATCACCGATCACTAGGGCACTTTCAGCAGGTTTCTCAGTCGGCGTGTCACTGAGTGGGGCAAACCTGTTCGAGACTTTAATCGGAACGGTTGGGTGATGTTTTGTCCCGCGACTATGCCGTCTCACCGTCACAAAGTTTCCCAGCTGCAGGGGATTTTCAACCCGAACCGAGCCGTGTGCGCTAAGATTGCTCGCATCCAAAATGTTTTCTACGGTCCCTACACTCTTACTATCCTCAAATAAAGATTGGATGCGAGACTCTAAGTCTAAGATCTTCTCCGTCAGTCTAACTACTTCCCTGCATTTATCACATGTAAAATCCTCGCCGCTGACAGAGAAGGCTAAGCTAAACATATGACATGAGGTGCAAGTAACAACAATAGGAATAGAAGCCATGACTCACCGGGTATGAAGTGCAATCCTAACTTACCAAGGTTGCTTGATGAGTCTTAGTATATACGCTTAAAAAAAGAAACAGTTAGCACACAAGACAAATAGGGGGAGATGATATTCCACAGTAAAAAGAAGGCAAGCTAACACGCTAATATGCTAGCGGCGTTACGTTTCAATTAATATGTTTAGAATATAAAGTTATAAATAATTCGGCAACGACAGTGATAGGTAACTGTAGTAAAATACACTAGTATTAAGACCAAGAAAAAATGTGAGGTGAAGCAAGTGTCAGAGGATACAAACTAGCCGCCGGCAGCGAGGCAAACAGGAACCGGAAATGAGCACTCCTCCTTCTGAACCCTCATCCCTGCAAGTGTTGTCCAATGGGGAGCCCAGCTCTCCCTGAAGGGTACGTAGCCTCTGGTTGACCAGTACAAAGTGCCCAGAGTGAATTGCATAGGTTAATATACCAATAATGTCCAGGACAGCTGTCTGACTCGATACTCCATCATTGATAACGAGCTGAAGGGTATGAGCACAGTGCAGCTTACATGAGGTAGTTTGGCTAGAGTCATTCCTTTTACCATGTTTGCTCCCCCTTCTCTTAGGACAAGAACTGCACGCTACCATTTTAAGGAATGTTTCTTAAAAACACACTGCCTGGGCGTGATCCAGTCATTGACTTGACAGTGAGCACCACTAGCATTCTGGACCAGTCCTCAGAAATGAAATGGCCAGTTAGTTCAGACCAACAGTCAGTTGTAAAGGTCATGAAGGGGTCACTACACTTTTTACTTTTGTCAAAACTCTGGAATATGTGTCATCCAGCATTTTTGTTCTGTAGAACTTTTCCATCTATGATCCTGTATCTTGGTTCCATAAGGGCCACTTTTAAATCCAAGGTCTGAAACCAATAGCAATCATTTCTAAGACAGTTGCATGGTTCTGTATTATTCCATTCTGTTTTCTTTTCAAAAAGTTGTGATACTGAGGGTTGAGTAGGGTCTTTTGTGTCCTTTTTCTTTTTAGCTACTTCACTGGTGTCTGGATGGAATGCTTAAAGGGATACTTTACTCCAAAATAAAAATTCTGTCATCATTTACTCACCTTCGATTTGTTCCAAATGCGTATGTTCTGATGAACACAGAGAAACATATTTGGAAGAATGCTTATAACCAGACAGATTTCAACACCCGTTGACTACCACAGTTGGAGAAAATAATGGTAGTCAAAAGTGCCCGAGAATTGTTTGCTGTCCTACATTCTTCAAAATTTTGTCTTTTGTGTTCAACGGACAAAAAACAATGATAACTGTTTTCTTTATTTTTGCTGCCTTTAGGAAACATCTTTAATAAATACAATATTTCATATCACTTTTATGCTGATGATATTCAGATTTATCTTCTGATTCAATCAGGACGACCTTCTTCTCAGTCATCTTTATTATTTTGTCTTGAGGAGGTGAAATGCTGGCTTAAGCAAAATCGTCTTCAGCTTAATACGACTAAGTCTGAGGTCATTTTATTTGGGTCTAATCAGGTTGACATAGACAAAAATGCTTTTAGGATCATGGTCAACAAATGTGTGGTCGCACGTATTAACTTGGGTGTCATTTTTGACCCAGCTCTTACCTTTAAATAAAAGGTTAATTGAGTGGTTAAGAGTTGCTTTTATCAGTTGAGGATCATTGCTTAAATTAAATCTTTCTTATCACCTACTGATTTAGAGATAGTGATTCATGCTTTTATCTCCTCCCGTCTGGACTACTGTAATGCGCTGTATATGGGAGTAAATTAATCCTTGATTTCTAAGTTGCAAGTGGTTCAGAATGCAACTGTGAGACTTCTCACTAGCACAAAGAAAAGAGAGCACATTACCCCTGTGTTAGAAAACCTGCATTGGCTCCCGATAAAATATCGGATTCAGTATAAGGTGTTGCTAGTAGTTTTCAAAGCTATTCATGGTTTTGCCCCAGAATACATTTCGGAACTGGTCTTTAAATTCTTTATTACTTTCATTCCCAAGAACTGGCTTAAAAACTAAAAGAGATTGTGTATTTTCTGTAGCTGGCCCAAGGATATGGAATGAACTTCTGCCTAGTATTCGATCTGCCCCTCTAGTGGTGTTTTTAAAGCTCGTTTAAAAAAGTATAAAAATTCTTAAAAATTCAAGGCTGCTCTGCCCAGCCAGCCCCCCAGGGGGTGCTTGCTTAGTGATGGATGGAATGCCTATTCTTAACCAGTGTCTGGGTAAGAAGGGAGGCTGGTGAGTTACCAGTTTCTTAGCCATGTGTTTGGGTAAGAAGAAAAGGTAGATAGCACACTGATCCAACCTGTTAGAGGGCGGAAAGGTGCTGTCGCAGGCATACGCCCCCCCGGATGCCAGTCCTACATGTCGCCACGCAGGGTTTACGCAAAGGTTGTTAACCCTTGCGAAGGTGTTTGGGCATAGCCCAACCCGCAGCTCTACAGATGTCTGCTAGAGAGGCGCTTCTGCCAGTGCCCAGGAGGTGGCTAAACTCCATGTGGAGTGAGCCCTCACTGCCAATGGGCATGGGAGATTCTGAGATCGGAATGCCGTCGTAACGGCGTCCACTACCCAGTGGAGGCGAACAGGTTTACCTGGGCTTACCCGAACAGCCTCCAAATGAGCTGGACTGCGCGGGGGTGGAGTCGTCACTCTCCACGAGGCATAAACTGGCGAGAAAGCACGTCGGCTGTCTAGTTCAGTTTGCCCGGGGTGTGTGCGGCCCGCAGGGAACGGGTCACCTGTTGACTCCACCGGAGGAGGCGTCGAGCAAGTTGTGTTAGCTGCTGTGAGCGAACGCCACCCTGACGATCTGTGTACGCTACAGCTGTTGTGCTGTCCTCGGACCAGCACATGCTTGTCTCGCACGAGAGGCCGTAGCCTGCTCAGTGCAAGTAGCACAGCCCACAACTCTTGGCAATTGACATGCCAGCGTAGGCGGGGGTTCGTCCAACGCCCGCCTGCGTGCCCGTTACACACTGCACCGCACCCTTGCAGGGAGACGTCAGTCGTCACCACGACCTGTCTCATAACCTGCCCAGAGGGACCTGAGTCCGTCGAAAAAGTCATGGAAGACTAGGGGTTATGGTGCGTCGGACGCATGGCATCATCACCATGCACCTGCTGCCGGTGTGCCACGCTCTCCTCGGAACTCGACTCTGAAACCAGTGTTGGAGCGGTCTCATGTGCATCAACCCGAGGGGTATTAACCGGCAAGGACGCCATGTGTCCCAGGAGCCTCTGAATTATTTCAGGGGGACCGCTGTCTGCCTAAAATGTTCATTTCAGACAGTTCAACACTGGTTGGGCGCATACTGCGGACAGGTGCGCTGACATGGTGACAGAGTTGAGTTCCATACCGAGAAAGAGGATGCTCTGCACTGGGGAGAGCTTGCCCCTATCTTGATTGACCTGGAGTTCCAATCGATCTAGGTGTCGGAGCACCAGATTACAATTTAATCTTCCAACCAGAATAAGGTGTTTCTAGACCATTGTTTTTCACTTCTCATTTCCCTTTGATTTCAGCGGTAAGTTAGAGTTAGAGTTGGGGTTTGGTGTGGGTTTTATTTATAAAAATGTTGTCCTTATGTAAATAAAATATGTTGTCGTGAGGACATCAACCACATGGCAAAATCAGGTCGAGCCTACAGCAATTATTTGATGTTGTCAACACGGACCACGATCTGCTCTCATGTAAAATAATGTCCCATGTTTTGCTTTGTGTTACAGGTAAATCATCAAAATGTGGTGAAGTTGGGGCACCGGCTGGTTGTGAACATGATTAGACAGGGAGGAAACCGGCTTGTCGTTAAAGTGATGAGAGTGAGCAAAAATATTGATTCAGATGACAAAGTCCGGAAAAAAGGTACAAAAATTCTCAGAATGATCAACTTTCTGTGTTGTCATGCCTGGTAATGGATATTAACAGACTTTAAATGATCTAGTTTTTGAGTTTGTTTTCTTGTTGGTGTAAATTATCTTCTCAATACACCAATTAGAGTAAACAGCATTTTAGACATTCTGTCAACATTGAATCACCCTTATGTCACTTTAAACCTTTTTGAAAGTATTTTTCCTCTACAACACAAATGCTGATTAGTAATCGAGGATTCAATTAAATGGCAGTAAAATGTTTACATACTAACGTATACCGTATTAAAATACATCTCATTTGTAACTTGAAATCCATTTGGAAACGGACCATGTACAATATTTAAAAAATCTCCTTTTGGTGTACTGTATCAAATTTAGCCCAGGATCATGTCCCTCCACAGTTCCTTGCTGGGTCACCATGAACAATCATTTACACCATTTTTTTCTGCACAGAAGCGTAGTATTCCAGCTTTCACTTAAAGTCAAAAGGCTACATCATAATCATGTATAGATGTTTAGATACTCTAGGACAGTGGTGACCAACCCTGCTCCTGGAGATCGACCGTCCTGCAGACTGTAGCTCCAACCCTGCTTCAGCACACCTGTCTCTAATTATCAAGCAAACCTGAACGCCTTGATTAGATAGTTCAGGTGTGTTTGATTGGGGTTAGAGCTGAAATCTTCAGGAAGGTCAATCTCCAGGAGCAGGGTTGGTGACCACTGCTCTAGAAGATTTCACAGAACATTTGGCATTTAAATGAACAAAATCCTAGAGAACAGGAGGGGACAATCCATGCCGTTTATATTCAAGCCAAATTTTAAATAGATCCTACAGTAGTGATATTATAAAAAAATAGAGCCAGTTTAAATACTGAAGATATTCTCTAGTTATAGTTTCAGCAGCCTGACTCCAACATGGAATACAATAGCACATCAAGGAAATAATCGCATGAATAGTATGCATCATATCATGGGCATGAATTGTAGGGGTGTAACATTACATCGATATGGATCGATGCATCGCTAAAATTTGATGCAATGATGCCACACGTAAAATACTGATTTGAAGTACCTTTATTTTGACACTCTGCACATCCCAATTCCTCATGTAACCTCTGTATAAGTGTCCTTATGTCTCCATCAGCTCCCGAGATGGTGAATCAGTACATTGTGTAAACGGGTTTCAGGCACTGGTAAAGACCCTGGCTCCCTTCTCATTGAGACACCGTTAGGGCTGAGGAGTAACAAAACTATGTCACTTAGTTACGAATTTAAAATACAAAATTTGAGTTACTGTATTTCATTACTGTTACTTTTAAATGGGTGGTAATTAAATTACAGTTACATCGCAAAAGTATTTTAGATAACCAAAGTGATTACTTGGAATTTGAATGTCATTTATTTCATTTAAGCATTAATAAAACAGGCAATTCATGTAATTAGTACCAATAGTAATCTGTGAAAATCTGACTCTGACAATGTGCAAAAGCATCCCAAAACTACAGTTAGGCCCATACGTTTCAATCCCCTTGCCCAATATGGAAAATCTGAATCATTTTAACAAAACTCATTGTATTTTGTACTGTCCTGAATAGGCTGTTTCACACAATAGAAGTTTACATGTATCCTACTCAGAAGACAAACTGACTTCATTAATGCTGATTGACAAATTGCTAAAATGTTCATAGCCTTGAATCTTTATTGTCTGTTGGAACCTTTATGTTTTATGATAGTTGTTTGTGAGTGTCTTGTTTAAGTCATTTTTAAGGTAATTGCGACTTTTTGTCACACTGACTCTGACCTTTTTTATGTCTTTTCTTAGAATATTGAGACATACTTACAATTGTGGACTATAATGTCTAATGAGGGGAAACTGTAAAACTGCTATTGTTTAAAATTATATGTAGAGGATCTCCTTGTTTTATTTAACTTATTAGTATTCAAAAAGTATTCTAAAGTATTTAGATTAAGTTACAAAACGTGTGTAATCTAACGAAATAGGATTACTTTTAAAAGCATGTATTTTGTAATCTGTAATTAAATATGTTTGATAAGTAACATTCCCAGCCCATTCCCACACTGTTCGCTTATTTTCCTGTGATGTGACTGCTTAAGTGCGTTGTGATACTTCACAGCTGGTATAAATCAATAATCGGCAAAACCAAAATCTCTCTGACTTTATATTTGAAATACTAGTTACAAGTACATATGAGAAACTTCATTATTCTGTTACATTTCAGTGCACAAATTTGGTGGATTAGTAAATTTAACTGTTGAGTAGATTGTGTTGCCTGCCTGTTAAGCAATGTTTGTTTATACATAACATAAGAGTTTGTCTTTTGAAAAGTTATTTCACATTTCATGAAGTTCATTCAGTTGAGGCTCCTGCGATTTCAGTTGAACATCTTCAAAACTTGTCACGTGATTTCCAGTAAGGGAACATAGGGAGCATCGATGCGGTTTTTGCAGTGTATTGTGGGAATTTTTAGGGAACGAACCTTTCAGTGCACTGGAAGGTTTTGCGAAAGCGATAGCCTTTAAAATGGGACTCGCTGGTCAGTGCCCTGACTTCTAAACAAGCGAGCGGATTGAGACACAGCTTGTGTTTTTGTTAGTTCGGCATTTCCGCTATATTTATTTTTCCGTGGAGCACTGTCATACCAAAAATCCGACCCACGACAGCGGCAGCTTCTCTGTATGCACCTATTCATTCATAATTTGTCCTGCAAGTGCTGCTCAATTTGCAATTTGCAACCCTTTCACTAATTTTAATGACTTTGTTTAGTACTGTAGAGGCGCATATAGAAATACTTAATTTCATTTTGTATAAACCTTAGCTTTCATTCAGTGGGAAAATGTTGCAAGTACTTCTGCCTGTGAACGCAAGGTCTACAACCTTTAGCAAAAAATGTGTAACGGCTAATGCTTAACCAATCTCTGGGGAAGCAGTTTATTCAGTTCGTATGGCAGCCGCCCCGTGAATGAATGAGTACAAAAAATAGTGTTTCCAAAAACGTGACACTGTTAGTGGCTGTTTGATATATAAAATGAAACCGTGAATATGTACACGAGAATGGGTTTATTGGCTAGCATGTTCAGAAAGAAGAAGAAAAACAGGTCTGAAGTTGCAACACACAAAACTATGCAATGACATCTTGAATATGTTAATTACCCTATGGCGTCCTCAAGTGCAACAGTTGCATAAAATCCTAGCGAAAACACTTTAGTTATTGCTGTAAACGTCCCATTTTGGACAGCGAATGTGCAGTTTTCAAAGAGTTTAATGAAACATTCATCTTATATTTTTTGGTTGTATTTGTGAGTTATTAAAAATGTAACTGCTTGTGTAAACTAGGAAGGTAATATCAAAATATTGAATTGGATCGAATCGCATGGTATCGCAAAAATTTGGAGGTAGCGAGAAATATTGCATCGCTAGCGGAGAAAATTAATATTGTATCATGTTTAGATGAACTGTACAATTTACACACCTAATGAATAGTATACATAAACATCTTTGCAATATAGATAGACTATTCTTTATTTGTCTTGTTAACATGTTTCTTTAAGATCCACACAATTGTGATTCTTTTCTTAAAGAGATAACAAGCAAGTTTTTGACCTTAAATGAATGTCTCTAAAATTATTTTAGTGGTAGGACAACTTTTAACCGGACAACTTTTCCTGCTTGGCTACCTAAGCAGCCTCCTTTAGGCAGAAACTGCACTTGTAACTTTGGTGTTCAGGCCGGTACAAGCCCCGCCTATCCCCTGCTTTACAGCAAACGTCTTGTTTTACTCGTAGCCTGGGAGAAGTTAGCCAACAGCAGAGCTAGCAGTAAGACGAAACAAACCAAAACATCACCATGGCAGAGCCAGCCAAAAAAACAAGGAGTTTTTTGTTGGAGGAAGCAAAGAAAAGAAAGAGAGAGAGGGATCAGACACGAGCCGGAACATGAATCAATATCTGATGGACTTACACTCAGTGACGCGAGCTGCAAGATGCCACTGATTGCAAAACAGATGGAGACCTAACGTAAGCCGTCCTGCTACTGGATTTGAAAGTCTTATATGTAAAAAAAAATCTTAGTGTTCTGTACTTTTCAGCATATTAGTAATTTGGCTGTGCTGATGTTGGTTATTGGCGCACTGGTTCATAAATTATAACCGTAAGATAGACTAGAGATAATGTTATGTTGCAGGTGTTCTGTCAATTTATGCATGATCTTGTCACAAATGAGGTGTTATGCTTGTAAACGATGACTACCAAACCACAATAAATGTTTTATGGTCAAAAGTTGCTGATTCCTAGTTGATGCACGTAGACTTATGTTATTGGTATCTATATTGTTATTATGCTAGGCAGTATTCCCATAGTGAGTTGAGAGTAAGTTATAGATTGCACCTATTACACAAAGCACAACGCCTTGTCGCGAGTGTGTTTCCGAAAATATAACAACAGAAAATGATTTGCGTTGGTAACTAAACACATTCACATTCATGCGTTGTGTTTTGGGTGATTGCAAATGTGCTATGTAGCTAACGTTAGCAAGTTAGCTGCTATTTAGCTAAAACGCTATGTGCTAACGGCAAACAATCAGCTGCTACCTTAGAATCTAGTTTGTGCTAGTATAGCCCATTAGTATACACCGCGGGAGCCAAAAGAGTGCTTTGTACATGCACAGCTAATGAAATGAC
Source organism: Triplophysa bombifrons (assembly GCA_029783895.1). Lineage (NCBI taxonomy): Eukaryota > Metazoa > Chordata > Actinopteri > Cypriniformes > Nemacheilidae > Triplophysa > Triplophysa bombifrons. Next base: position 3,671 of record JAPMJR010000050.1, on the reverse strand, counting down.
ATGATGTTACAACGGTTTCTGCTTAGTCAACAAATTCACATGTATTTGCGCTGCCCACGTGGAAGCTTATACAGCGACAGTATTTACGACATTGATAACAGACAATTGCGCTTATCAACCACATGGGGGAACCATAAACCAAACGGCTCATTGTCGCTTTAATATAGATATACACCTGTAAGTAAATATGGTTGTCATTCCTGTAAAATTGACAGTGACCATGTTTAGTTGAACAACAATAATCCGATATTAACACGATCAAGACAATACTTGTCATGATTCTGCTATCATGTCATGTTTATTCTTGTCTTGCAGTGGAGTCATGGCATAGCCTTAAGGTTTTGTGTGAGAAAGTCATGGCTTTGTTTATTGATTTGATTTGCCATGTGCTCTCTCGTGTCTCGTCGGTGTTTCCCGCCATCTCGCTTCCTTGTTACCTTCCCATTAGTGTTTCATTACCCTCACCTGCTCCTCGTTAATTATCCTTTGTCTGTCTCCCCTTTAAATGATCCTCATGTCTTTTGTCCTGTGCTCGTGGATTGTGTGTCTCTTGTACCTAATCTTGTTCCTTGGAGTGATCTATGCACCTTGAAGCTGTGTCTTGTAGCCGTACGTCGAAATCTATGTTCTGTAGTTTCCTGTTACCCCTGTTCCGGTTCTTTGTCGTTTTCTGTGGAGTCTTAGTAAGTGTAGTGTAGTGTTTGTTCTAGTGTTTATTTTCTAGTTTAGTTAGTCCGTGTCATTTATTTCTTTTATAGTTATCCTGTCTTGTTTTCCCCCTCGTGGGTTTTGTTTTGTCCTTTTGTAGTGTTTCTGAATAATAAATATCTGTTTTAAACCCCTTCACCACCGTGCCTGCCTTCATTTGGGTTCTTCCACCCCGCATATCATAACAGAATCCACGAGTCATTACTGAACCCAGAAGGCAATATGTAGGGGTCCGAGCGAGCCCGCAAGACTCCCTACCTGTGTAGTGTCCGTCAGGAGGAAGACGACCTCCTGAGCTAAATGGACAGGTTCCTGGAGGCTGCATCAGAGTCTGTATTTGGGGCGGAGGAGGTGTCGGAGATGTTCAACCGTGGTCTCAGGGTCCCTCTATCGCCAGCGGAGATGAGGAGGCTAAACCCACTGGACTTTGATGGGGTTCGCAGGCTGGCCATGAGCCGGCCGGCATCCAGGAGTCCTATCCAGCCTCTTTGCCCATCTCCGTTGGTTGTTATCCTGGAGGGTGAAGCCCTGCAGATCGGGGCCGTGGGCTTCCAGATGGGTGGGTCGGCTAAAGAAGAAGAGGCAACGAAGGGCAGTTCCTGTGGTTCTGAGTCCGGCACTACCCAGTCCAGTGGTATCAAGCCCCAAATATTTTTTTGGGGGGCACCATAGGGGCAGGACGGCCCGAGCGGCAAGCCCGGCCGAGGGTCTCCTGACGAACTGGCACCTAGTCCGGTGCAGCACCCGCCAGAGAGCGCTGCCCAGCCGCCAGAGAGCGCTGCCCAGCCGCCAGAGAGCGCTGCCCAGCCGCCAGAGAGCGCTGCCCAGCCGCCAGAGAGCGCTGCCCAGCCGCCAGAGAGCGCTGCCCAGCCGCCAGAGAGCGCTGCCCAGCCGCCAGAGAGCGCTGCCCAGCCCCCAGAGAACGCTCCCCAGCCGCCAAAGAACGCTCCCCAACCCATGTGTCAGCCAGCGATCCAGCCCGCCTTCCAGTCCATGTGTCAGCCGGCCTTCCCCTCCATGTGTCCAGATGGCCTTCCAGTCCATGTTCTAGCCGGTCTTCCAGCCGGCCGTCCAGCCCGGCATTTCAGCCGGGTTCCAGTCCGGCATTTCAGCCAGTGTCCCGTCCGGCATTTCAGCCAGTGTCCCGTCCGGCATTCTAGCCGGGGTCCGTTCCGGCATTCCAGCCGGGGCCCAGCCCGCCAATCCTGCCGGGGACAAGGACAGTTCCCCCAGGACTTCCCCTGTCAAGCCCCCAGGGGCTCCGCAAGCCCTCATGGGCTAAGACTTCCCTACCCAGCCCCATCCCTTTTGGACATCCCCCATGTACTCTATTTTGCCCCCATCCCCCCTCCCTTGTTTGTTATTTTTATTATCCCACCCCAACCCATGTGTGATTATTTCTTGTATGCCTCTAGTCCTGTTTACCTCGTCTGTCTGGTTTTTGTCTGTTACCCAGTCTGTCTTGTCTCATTAGTTACCCCTTGATGAACACCTGGAGATGTTCATTTATGGGGGGGGGGCTTATATCATGATTCCGCTGTCATGTCATGTTTATTCTTGTCTTGCAGTGGAGTCATGGCATAGCCTTAGGGTTTTGTGTGAGAAAGTCATGGCTTTGATTATTAATTTGATTTGCCATGTGCTCTCTCGTGTCTCGTCGGTGTTTCCCGCCATCTCGTTTCCTTGTTACCTTCCCATTAGTGTTTCATTACCCTCACCTGCTCCTTGTTAATTATCCTTTGTCTGTCTCCTCTTTAAATGATCCTCATATCTTTTGTCCTGTGCTCGTGGATTGTGTGTCTCTTGTACCTAATCTTGTTCCTTGGAGTGATCTATCCACCTTGAAGCTGTATCTTGTAGCCGTACGTTGAAATCTATGTTCTGTAGTTTCCTGTTACCCGTTCCGGTTTTTCGTCGGTTTTCTGTGTTTTAGTAATTTTAGCGTAGTGTTTGTTCTAGTGTTTATTTTCTAGTTTAGTTAGTCGGTGTCATTTATTTCTATTATAGTTATCCTGTCTTGTTTTCCCCCTCGTGGGTTTTGTTTTGTCCTTTTGTAGTGTTTTTGTATAATAATATGTTTAAAACCCCTTCACCACCGTGCCTGCCTGCATTTGGATTCTTCCACCCCGCATATCCTAACAATACTCTGATTAAGAATGGAGCATGTAAAAAGAGCTTTTTGATTGGCCAAATCTGTCTAAACTCATAACTGTTGTAAACACAAATCGAATTAAGACGGGTGGAGTACTCATCGCATTATCGAAATGTGGTATAGACATGTACACACCTTAATCGCACTATTACTGGCGCCTAGGAACTTTCGCGGCACTTTTCGCCAGGTCGCACGCATGCACGGCAGTTGTTAGCGGTTTTGTTTTAGAGCAAACAACATGGCTTCAAGCAAGAAAGCACATTTTTTGTCCGAACGGGAAACAAGAAAGATGCCAACAATTCTAGAAAATAAATGAAACACCAAAAACTGTATGTGGTATCATGGCGAAGACAAACTGTTTGTTGATACATGAAATTATTGAGGGTATGTCAATTTGCTTAGGTACGTAAAGATTAGGGATGAGCGAGTACAGCATTATCCGTATCTGTATCTGTATCTGTTAACCATATGAATTATCTGTATCTGTATCTGTACTCGGACTGGGCGGGGCCTAACCCGGAAGTGGGCGGAATTTAACCCGGAAATTGGGTCATGTTGTCTTGAGATGGGCGGGGCTTTATCCGGTATGTTATTTTAAGCATGCAATTGATATGGGTTGATCAGAAATTGTTATATTTATTGCTGATTAGAAAAATATTTACATGACAGCATCAGCATTGAGCTTCAGATCAATGGTTTTGATCACGATAACAAACGAACTATATACAGAACAAGTTTTGCAACAATGAATAAAACACATGCGGTTGCAATTATGAAATAAAATGTAATGAACAAGAGTTTGGGTGAAGTA